>JANZLC010024152.1:0-10553 GCA_026413385.1 Erythroxylum gracilipes
AA
The DNA here is from genome assembly GCA_026413385.1 of Erythroxylum gracilipes. NCBI lineage: Eukaryota > Viridiplantae > Streptophyta > Magnoliopsida > Malpighiales > Erythroxylaceae > Erythroxylum > Erythroxylum gracilipes. The sequence continues at coordinate 3 of JANZLC010024152.1, forward strand.
GAGTTACACGAAATTTGAATTCAAATCTCCCTAATTACAGGCTAATAATATGTACAGATTGTTACAATCTTAACAACTAGAAGATATGGTCAATGCATAATATAAGCAAGTCACGTGATGCATCTATACCGTTTCCACCCATATTGGGAAAAAAGATAAGGTTTTGAGCCAACTTAAAGCTTCCCGAAATAGAGGGCTTCGCCTACTTGTGGATCTCTCCATCCCGGTAGCGTCATTAATTTTCCAGCACAATTTTTCCCTTGAGAGTTTCGAATTATCATGCCAAGTCCATAAAAACCATTCTCTAACAAAGCAACATCAATATTACATTTAAAATGATTTGGAGCTGGAGCCATCCAATGAGATTGAGGACGTTGGGTTAGTGATACGGGAATATCACTAGTTGCCTTGCTGTCTTCCATTCAGATAGTGCTGTTCATGCTCGGTTGAGAATAAGTCGTTGTGAATGAAAACGCTGTCTCCACCCAATTTCGTTGCGATAAAGCCACAAACTCCATATTATTATAAAAACCTCCTCCTGTTGTGATTTCGTGAAAGAAGAAACCACACTCGCAAGCCATTCATGTAAAGAGGTGATAGTATTCCAGCCCATAGTAGATAAAAGCCAAACAGACTGGGCAAATTCACAGTAATAAAGCAAATGTTGTGTAGTTTCCATAGTCTTACCACAAATAGGACAGGTTTCATCTAAGTTCATATGTCGCCTTCTTAAGATGGCTCTGTATGGAAGAATATTACGTAGAATATGCCAAATAAGAATCTGTACCGTACTTAGGACTTGAACTTGCTAGATTTTTTTCCCATGGGAAGCCAGTGATATTAAAGTTTTCATTAGCCATCTCAATGCTGAGTCTGTAACCTTCTTTGACTTGATATTCACCTTGTATATTGTTGGTCCATATCCAATCATCTGTAACAATCGAAAGCCCCAACGGAATCTGCAAAATGAGGTTTGCATCCTATGAACCGAAGGAATTTTGAATCAAAGGTTCATTCCATTGGCATCCTACCATGAGATCAGCAACCATATTTATGTTCAATGCCTCCATGAATTCCTTTGGATAGTAGGATCCGTATCATCCATCAACCGGGAATCCCACCATATATTGATGGTAACACCACCACCAACACGTTTTCGACATCCCTGAATTAAGATAGCTCTTGCTTGGCACATACTTCTCCAAATCTGGCTCGGATTGCTGCCTATATTTGCTGTCAAAAATTCAGAGTTAGGGAAGTATCTGGCCTTCAGGATTTTTGTAGTAAAGGAATTGAGATATTTAAGCAACCTCCAACCTTGCTTTGCTAGTAAAGCAAGATTAAATAGTCTCAAATCACGATAACCTAATCCTCCATAAATCTTTGGAATTGCTATACGCTTCCACCGAAGCCATCTGATGCCAATGTTGTCTATTCCTCCATTATGCCAAAAGAAACTATTCATTAAAGTTTCCAATTCCTTATAAGTATCTGCAGGTAATAAATAGGAAAAGAGACATTATGTAGTTCGGCATAGCTTGAGCCACCGTTCTCAAAAAACATCCTTGCCCGCCTTTGATAATAATTTAGCTTTCCACCCTTGTAATCTCTTTGTTAATTTTTCCACCTCATAATGAAACACGTCTTTTATTTCTGCGAATAACAGATGGCATTCCCAAATAGTTATCATGACCATCCCTCTCATGAACACCCAAAATTTGACAAACCTAGATTCTGATTGCCTCTTCTGTATTGGGGGTAAAAAAGACTCCGAATTTGGAGAGGTTGATTTTTTCCCCGAAGCTGTTTCATATAGATTTAAACACTCTTTCAATTGTAAAGCCTCTTCTCGTGTAGCTCGAGTAAAGAAAAGAGCATCATCGGTGAAAAAAGATGGGACACCGGAATGGCCCCTCTTGCGACCAGAGCACCATGAATACGACCTTGTGCTTGACATTTAGATAGAATGGCAGATAAACCTTCTGCATAAAGTATTAAAAGATATGGTGAAAGCGGATCCCTTGCCGCAAGCCCTTACTAGGAATTAAAGGACCATGCTCTTCAGTTCAACGTATAAAATAATAAGAGACAGACGTGACTATCTTCATAATTCTGTTAACCCATATCTCATCAAACCCCAATTTCAACATAATTAACCTCAAGTATTCCCATTCAATTCTATCATAGGCTTTGCTCATGTTAGTTTTTAAGGCAAGAAAATCGACCTTGACTTTTCCTTTTGAGTGAATGAAATAATTCATAAGCCACAATTATATTATCTATAATTAATCGATTAGGGATGAACGCGCTCTGTGTATCAACAATTACTTGCGACAGAATTTGTTTCAACTTGTTGGCCATTGCCTTGCAGATAACTCGATCAGTTACATTGCATAAGGAGATGGGACACAGGTCAGCAATAGTCTTTGGAGTCTTCTTTTTTGGAATAAGGATAATGTTAGTTCGGTTCTTTCCAAGCATCAAAGCATCCCCATTTAGACACTTTAAACATTCATTAGTAACCTCCGTTCCCACTATATCCCAAAATGTCTGAAAGAAACCTGGGTTGAATCCATCTGGTCTCGGAGATTTTCGTGGGTGCATTGAGAATAAGGCTTGATGGACTTCCTCCCCTATATAAGGAGCCAACAATAATTCATTGTGAAAAGGGATGACCTTTGGATCCACTGTTTGAAGATGTAAAGAGTTCTTAATAATTATTCACAATCAGCTCCAGTAACCCTGAATCCCAGTCAACTCACTCTCCATTGCCATTCTGCAGTCTAGAAATAAAATTCTTTCGATGTTTATGTGATGCCATCGCATGAAAGAACTTTGAATTTGAATCTCCCTCTGCTAACCAATGTTGCTTAGATCTCTGTTTCCAATACACTTCGTTTTGTAACAATAGGTCACCATACTGTTTTTCTGTGGAGCGCAACAATTCCATATTTTAGGTTGTCTTCGTAAGAAAGCCAATTGCTGTTTTATTGCGCGAAGGCAATTGCAGAATTCCTGATGATGCAACTGTGCCCATGATTGTAAGTATTGAGAACAAAATGTAAGGCAATCTTGAAGAGATTCAAATGTACCATCTGTCCACCCTCTACTTACAATCGACCTCAAGAGTCCACACTATTTCAAACTGAAATTGTTTCTGTACATATCTCTTAAATCGAACACCTAGCGAAAGAAATAGTGGAAGATGATCAGAGGATTCTGCTTGTAAAACAAAACTGTGGCCATCGGAAACATTGAAGACCATGAAAGCGTCCCCACTGAACGATCTAGTCTTTCCCTCACCTTTGCAAAATCGCCCCTGTGGTTCTCCCAAGTAAATCGTGGACCCTTGAAACCCAAATCATGAAGATGACACTCAGAGAGAGCTATTCGTAATCCTTCCATCAGGAATCTAGGGTGAGAGTTAGTACCTTGTTTCTCTGATAGAAACATGATGTCGTTGAAATCTTCTATGACACACCACAGTAGACTTGATTGAGAGGAAAGTGATCTAAGCAAATCCCAACCTTGTCGCCTATTGCTTCGATCTGGAAAGCTATAGAAGCCTGTCAAATGCCACCGTTTCATCCCTTCAATTATAACCTCAATATCGATGTGGTGACTAGAGTAACTTACCAACTGAGCCATTTTTTGCTCCTTCCACATTAACACTAAACCTCTACTTATACCTACTGGATGAACAATAAAAATACCACTAAACCCCAATGTTGTTTTAATCTATAAATTTTTTTTTAAAAAAATTTGTTTTCATAAGAAAAATAAAATTGGGTTTCTTGTCAAACACAAAGTCCTTTAAGACCCAAACTGTTCGTGGGTTTTTAAGCTCCCGACAGTTCCAACTTAATGTACTAATAGCTCTAGGTGGGCCTGAGAACTAGAACCCACAATTTGCAAGTTTAGTTTGGCTCGAAAGCACTGTTGACCGAGGTCACCTCCATATTCATTGGATCATGCAATTAGTCTTAAATCTCAGAAAAAACCACCACAGATATCTGACATCTATAAGAAGATTTCACCGTAAAATCCTTGAAACGTGTCGTATGATTTGAGTACATTTAGTTTGATGGATCAACGTGGGTGCAAAAGAATGCCGTGCTTATGATGGACACCAATTTATCTTTTACTTTTGGGAATGTAGCTGAAAGCTGTTGATCCAACACATCTTTCAATGCCATCTCAACATTTTCGGGCATCGAAGATAACACATATCACCAGGATGGTTACCTTTGATTACTTCCAGTGCTTAACACTCCGAAGCTGTATACATCACACTTTTCAGTTATCTTGTTTGTGTAGGCTAACTCTGCAGGGACAATAGAAGTCACTGTCAATTGCTAATTCGAGGGACCTCAAGAACAGAAATAGTATCTTGTATTCTAATAACCAAAGACAGCAATCAAGGGGTATTACCTGGTGCAATGTATCCATATGTGCTTGCAAGACTGGTCCAATTTGTAGAGTCTCGGTTGAGAAGCTTAGCTAGGCCAAAATCAGACATGTGAGCTTCATAGTCTGGATCTAGCAGAATATTATTAGCTGATAAGTCTCGATGAACAATTGGTGGTGTGCACTCATGATGCAGGTGATAGTAATACAATGCACTCACACCTTGTATCACATTCAATCTTTTATCCCAATCCAATTCTCTAGTTGTTTCGTTGTTTTCAAGAATCTTTGCCAGACTACCCCTCTGCAGAAACTCATAAACTAAAAATGAGTGTCATGGATGTGAGAAAAAACCGTGGTGCTTTACAATATTTCGGTGCGTGATTTCCCTTATCTCATTCTGAAAACCTTTTGTCCTAAAGTGTCACCAAGATCCAAGGAATGAAATTTCTTCACAGCGAGAATGTTCCCTGGAAACAACTCTGCTTTGTAAACACTTCCTGTTCCACCCTTTCCAATGCAATACATGTCATCGAAATTGTTGGTCGCTTGCATTATTTCTTCATACATTGTTTTACCATCGATAACAGATATAATAACCAATTCTTCACCATTTGTGTCACTTCCTTTATTTGAGCTTCCCTTCCTGGTTTGACAAAAGTAGAACACGGAAACTAAAGCACATAAAAGAGAAGCTGCTCCAACAACAAGGAGGACAATTTTAAGAATTTTTGTTGGTTTACTTGATTTATGTTCCTTCGAGGTTCCGCATAGTAGCAGACCGGTAACATTACCGCACAGTCCCATGTTGCCCTCCACTTCTGCTTCTTGAAAAGCTTTCCTGTTTGGAACAGGACCAACAAGCTCGTTGTTTGACAAGTCTACATATTGCAAACCAAGAAGTTGCTCGAAACTTGCGGGGATTTTACCAGCGAGCTTGTTGTGGGAAATATTTAGCAGCTCAATGTCCTGCAAGTTCGATAATTCCGCAGGTATATCTCCACAGAAATGGTTGTAATTGAGATCAAGCTGGGATAAGTGAACAACATACCCAATTCAGTTGGATCTTTCCACTAAACTGGTTGTTGCTCAAATTGGATAGTTTTATTCTGTTTCTAGACAGGTCCAGATATTCAAGATTTGTCAATGACCCCATCTCTATTGGTATGGCCTCAGAAAGTTTGTTGTTGCTCAAAATCAATTTGTAAGATAAGTTTACCTACCTAACCCTCAACTATTAAACTATGGTCCATTTAATAATTGAACCCTACATTAATTATAGAACCCTACACACGCACATGTTGCTGTCGCCCCCATTCCCGACCTCTTCTGTGATGGGCAGTACGTATAGAAGTGTTGTTTAAAACGTTGGTTTGGGTCCTATTCTCGCCAAGCATCTGTTGACACCATTGGTTGTGCTAAAGAAGAGGATAGAAGCTCCAAACTTCATAGAGACATCCAAATCTTCGGTGAAGAGGCAATGGCTGGAGGTATTTTTTCTTGGTTAAGCTTCCGTTGCTGTACATATATATATATGGTTTTATATGCATGTATCTTTACGTAAATGTTTTGTATGAGATGCATGCATGTTGTGGTTTATATTTGATTTGGTATCAGAGCCCATGATGCTTTTGTCTTGCCGTATAAACCAATGAAAAACTTGCCTCTATGATACTCTGTTTTTGGGTTGCGTTACTGCCGAATATATACGTTTGAGGTTGTTGATTTTTTTTTGACATTTTGTAGCTTCTGGAGACATTAGAGTCGTGTTTTTTCGTCATCCATGGAGCACGTGACGTTGTCTGGACCGTGAAGGAGGAGGAGGGACGACAACCGTACGTGAAGCTTCGGACGTTGTCATTTGTGGAGCGTTGCATGGTCAATTTTTCGACATCTCGTGTTGTTCGCGACGTCCACGTTGTCCCAACGCTGGCCTCCATGCGAACTCCGGTGTCCTCTGCTGGTTTGGAGCGTCAGGGCTCCGACTGGTTCCAGCCGGGTCACGCCCGACCCGGCTGGAGGTTGAAGACGACGTGATTTTCCTTTTTTTAATAAAAAATTAAAATTTATTAATATTAATTGTATTAATATTAGTAATAAAGTGGGTTAATTCAGACCTAACCCATTATGTTATGATTTGAATTATAAAAGCATTTTTAGGTATTCATATTTTATGAAAATATTAATTTTTATTATGTATGTCTTATGACTAGTATTTAAGTTTATGACATGCATATGATAATTGTTTAATTTTGCACAAATTATACGTGATTAATTGAAAAATTTGTGTGTATAAATTCATGATTATTATATATGCAAAATTAGATTAAATATTTTGTGCATTATTATTTGATTTATTTTCATTAGTTATTAATTGATGCAAATATTTAGGCTTTAATTGCAAGCTTAAGATAATGTTAGTGATCATATGATTTTAATTAATTAGGAGTAGCTACAACATTTCAAAGTAATTACAATTATATATTTAGTTTTAAGATCACATTAAATCATTAATTGTAATTAATTATACGTCATATGATAAAATCTACCTACAGGAATTTTGTTATATTTGTATGATTAATTAGGATAAAATATTGAATTATATTTCTTAATCTACCCACAGGAATTAAGAAAAGGAACATAATTCAATAGTTTTATCATAACATTTCAGATGAATCTAATTGAGTAGAACTGTAGCCCATAGGCAAGTCATATGTCACTAAATTCATTTATTAAATACATGATTTACATTGGTAAACTAGGAATTATTATTGGTCTCGAAATATATATAACGAGCATATATATTTTATTTCTCAATTTGTAGTTACTCAAAATATTTTTGATATCAAGTGTGATATTCCGAATTAAGAGGTGACAACTACAAAGTGTGGAAGGAGAGAATACTGCTTCATTTGAGCTGGATGGACATAGACTATGCTATTAGGAAGGACGAACCATCGAGTATAACTGAGACTAGCACTCCAGTAGCTATTGCTCTTTATGAAAAGTGAGAGAGGTCTAATTGTCTCTCCGTGATGTTCATAAAGACCAAGATCTCTGCTGGTATTTGTAGATTTGTCGAACAACATAATAATGTTAGAGATTTATTGAAGGCCATTGCCAGCACTTTGATTATGCAGTTGTCATCTTTGAGGCTCACTATAATAAAGGGTGTATGTGATCATATCATGCGTATGAGAGACATAACGCCTCAGTTGAAAGTGTTGGAGGTTTCTATATCGGAATCTTTCCTGGTGCATTACATTCTGTGCACTCTGTCTCAACAATACGGTCCTTTTAAGATCTCTTATAACACACATAAGGACAAGTGGTCGATCAATGAAACCATATATGTGCAAGAACAGGAGAGGTTGTTTATGGAAGAGAGCGAAAGGGTCAATTTGACTTTTTTAGGAAAGAAGAGGCAGAATGATGCCAAAAATAAGGGAAAAGGTAAAATTGCTCCTCAATTCGATATAAAGAAGCCGTCAAAGTGTTTCTTTTGCAAGAAGAGGGGACACATGAAGAAATACTGCGCTAAATTTAAGGACTGACTTGAGAAGAAATGTACTCAAATTTCATTAGTTTGTTATGAATCTAATATGGTTAATGTTAATCATAACACATGGTGGATTGATTATGGTTCTACAATCTATATTTCGAATACCTTGCAGAGTATGGAAAACCTAATGTAGCCGATGGGAAGTGAACAATTCATCTATTCAGGAAGCAAGACGAGTTCACATGTGGAAGCCATTGATACTTGCAGTTTGGTTTTGAGCAGTGGTTTTGTTTTGTGTTTGGAGAAGAGCTTTTATGTTCCAAATTTCTTGAGAAATTTGATTTATGTATCAAGACTTGTACCCTTTGATTTTTCCTTTAACTTTTCAGATTCTGGTTTCAAGTTTGGAGCTTCTATCCTCTTCCTTAACACAACCGATGGTGTCAACAAATGCTTGGCGAGAATAGGACCCAAACCAACGTTTTAAACAACATTTCCATACCTACTGCCCATCACAGAAGAGGAAGGTCGGGAATGTGGGCGACAATAGCATGTACGTGTCTAGGATTCTATAATTAATGTAGGGTTCAATAATTAAATGGACCATAGCTTAATAGTGGAGGGTTAGGTAGGTAAACTTGTCTTACATTCTCTCACTTGGTGCATTTAACCCAACACCACATATAACAAGAAATCAAATATATAAATCATTGTAATAGGTCCTCTTATAGTGAGTATTACCTTCCATGTATCACATATGTTTATTCTAGGTCCAAAATGAAACGACATTTCTCAAAACTAATCAAAATATGTGTGCACAAAATTTATGAGAAAATATCAAACTGAATAAGAGTTCCATTGAATCAACAAATGTACAACAAAATCACATTATGGAATCAAGTCCCATTTGCACTACATGATCCTTAAACTATTTAGGTGGCAGGCCTTTAGTTAAAGGATCCACAATCATCAAATCAGTGCTAATGTGCTTTATGACAACTTTTCTTTCCTTAACACGTTCTCTTATCGCTAAATATTTAATGTCAATATGTTTACTTCAACTTCCACTCTTTTTATTTTTAGCCATAAAGACTGCAACAGAGTTGTCACAATACAACTTTAACGGTTTAGAAATTAAATCAACAACTTTGAGCCCAGATATGAAACTCTTCAACCATACACCATGCGATAACATGATACGAACTCAACCTCCATAGTGGAAGTAGCAATCATGGTCTACTTGGCACTTTTCCAAGATACAGCTCCACCAGTTAGCATGAAAATATAACCAGATGTTGATTTTTTTGAATCAATGCAGCCAACAAAGTCTGAATCGGAGTATCTAACTACTTCAAAGTTCTCAGTTTGTCTATACAAAAGCATATAGTCCTTTGTGCCCTGAAGATATCTCAGAACCTTCTTTGCAGCTTTCCAGTGATCAATACTTGGATTACTCTGATATCTTCCTAACATTCCAACAGCATATGCAATGTCTGGTCGAGTGCAGACCTGAGCATACATTAGGCTTCCTACAGCTGAAACATATGGAATGTTCTTTATGTGTTCCCACTCAAAGTCATTCTTCGGGCAGTGATTCAAACTGAATCTATCACCCTTGACTATGGGTGCTACACTTGGTGCATAATCTTTCATTCAATATCTCTCTAAAACTTTGTTGATATAGGTCTCTTGAGATAAACCCAAAATGCCTCGAGATCTTTCTCTATGGATCTTGATACCAATGACATAAGATGCCTCACCCATATCTTTCATATCAAAATTCTTTGAGAGAAATTGTTTCACCTTATATAGAAAACCCTTATCATTAGTCACAAGCAAAATGTTATCCACGTACAACACAAGAAAACAAGTCTTACTCCCATTGACCTTCTGGTATAAACACCAGTCCATTATGTTCTCTTCAAAACCAAATAAAGTGATAACCTCATGAAATTTGAAATACCATTGCCGGGACGCTTGTTTTAACCCATATATGGATTTATTTAGCTTACAAACTAAATGCTCACCATCACTAGAGGAGAACCCTTCAGGTTATTTCATATAAACCTCTTCCTCTAGTTCACCATTGAGGAACGCCGTTTTCACATGTAACTCAAGATCAAAATGAGCTACTAATGCCATGATTACAAGAAGAGAATCTTTCTTAGATATAGAAGAAAATGTTTCCGTGTAGTTGATTCCCCTTTGAGTGAACCCTTTGGCAACAAGTCTTGCTTATGTCTCTCAATATTGCCTTGTGAGTCTTTCTTTGTCTTAAATACCCACCTACATCTAACGATTTTCCCACCATTTGGCAACTCAATGAGATCCCAAACTTGATCAGATGCCATGGAATCCATCTCATCCTTCATAGCATTGTACCACAAGTCCAATTCCTTAGAACTCATAGCTTGTGAAAAAGTTTCAGGATCATTTTCGGCTCCAACGTTGTAATCTGACTCTTGTAGATACAGTATGTAATCACTAGGTATTGCTGACCTTCTAACCCTAGTGGATCTCCTTAATGTTGTATTATCATCCTCACGAGGAACTTGTTGCTCAACCTGTTGTTCAACTGGTTGCTCAACAATTTCTGGTTGTTCCTCATTTACAACTTGATCTACTGGATTAGTGTCAACAGC
>JANZLC010024153.1:0-10552 GCA_026413385.1 Erythroxylum gracilipes
TTTATATGTAAAATATTTAAAAATTATTGTTATTTCATATTAATTGTCATTATTATTTATTATTAAGATTTTTGAAAACATGGTTGATGTAAATAGTAAACTAGTAAAGTGTACAGTACAACTGTACAATATACTAATATGGACTATTTTGCAAATTTTAAAAATTTTAGGGACTATTTCATAATTTTAAAAAATTTTCTGAAACGGTATCCAGTACCGACTGGTACCGATACAGTTCCGTTCCAAAGCTCAATCCTGTATCGAGCCTGGTACGGTATTCATAACTTTGACCATAGGTAATCTCTTAACTCGCAAAAAACAAAATGGCATGCATCTAACTGCCCTACCATCAATTATCCCTAGTAAGACCTGTATGAAATACTTAACCAATATTATGCCAAAACATAAGGTGGCAAGAACAAGCTAAAACCAAGTACCGCAAATGCCCAGTTATACATCAAGTATTAACACAACATCAAAAAAATCGCAATATATCAGCATAAGCCCACAATACACTGGCTAAACCATAGCCCAAGCAAGAAGACGAACACGACATCATCAAAACCTGCTAATCTGTATTCAATGTCCCAATTAACTCCAGCAACAGCTTCTATAGGCAATGGTTTGCTGATAAACCATTGCCTATCAAAGCTCCATGGAATCTGTATTGCATTTGGATCGCTGTCGATGCCCTTGAAAATGTTGCCATCCAATAGAACTCTTCCGTAGGGAAGTGAGGCCCCCTAGTTGATTAGTAATCTGCATCATAAAGTTAGTGCAAAACATATCTAAATACCTCTCTATGTGTGTAGGCTGAGATGCTCCAGAACTTGGAAGATTATCCTGCCTAATAAGCTCTCTACCTCCATGGCTACATTCTTGAAAGTTCTTGAATTCCTTTTGGTTCAAATGTGGTAAACCATTGTGAAAAGAAGTATAGGGAACAAGGGGGACTATGGGAGTGTTTGGTGGAACCAAGTAAGGATAGAAGGAAGGCTTGAAGAGTTGGAGATAGGGATTTGGAAGTGGGTGAGGCAATGGTCCCACACAGAATTAAAGAAAGGACAATTGAAAAACAAATGCTCATTGGATTCCATGTCCTGACATACACAGGGAACAGTGGTTGGGAGTATATAGAAAGTGAAGTTTATCCCTTGGTTGGAGTTTTTTGAGGATTGCTAGCCAAAGAATTAATAAACACGGTGAGTTGTTGTTTTTGAACCATACCAAATTATACCAAGGTATCTATTGGGATGAGGGTCTCAAGAGTCTGTAAGCTGAATAATTGGTATAAGTCTTTGAAGAGCTAGGAAGTCATTACAAATAATCTGGAAAACTAGTTGGTTGATATTGAATGGCCTCAAAATCAACTATGAGTTTGAAAGAAAAATCTTGCCACCTCCACACATTATTAGTAATGAGATCTGAATCTTTTACCGCCATGTAAGTACGTGATTCTGACCTCAGAGAATTCACCTAAGACAACTGATCGATGACCTCCTAAGATGGTCCCAATGAATAGGTCCCGACGAATGATAGTATTTTACACGTGAACAAGTATACGAGCATCTTTTAAGGCCCTCATTCACCTGAGAAAACTGATCGATGACCTTCCTAAGATGGTCCCAATGAATAGGTCCCGACGAATGATCGTACTTTACAAGTGAACAAGGATATGAACATCTTTTAAGCCCCTCGTGTCAACTTGCAAAAATATGTCAGACGTCACATTATTCATACACACCCGGCGACACAATGAGATACAGCAACATTCAATCATCCAAGTCATTGATGTTATCTCTCACACTCGAAAATATACTCAACATATACATTAGTAATATAGGTACTCTGCAATCACACCACTTCATAACTTAATAAATGTACTCAAGTTACTCGAAGCAACAGAATTAACAAAACTTAAATCTATTATAATTCCTATGTTTGGTTTAAGTGATTTTAACCTAATTTCGAAGAATAAGTTATTTAAAATCATATATAACAAAATGAATAATTTCGAAGGCATCTTAAACTTTTTCTTTTAACATTCTATTTGAAAATTGTTCCAGGCTAATCAAATCAGATGAATAATAATGAATTCTGCTATTTTAATTGATTAGATTGGACGGAGCTTGGAAATCTATTGTTGGGCCCACAAGTTTGTGCTGTCCGGCTTTAAAAGATATGATTGTACGGAAACATCGCTTTGTCGCTATAACGAAATGATAATAATTGACTTGAAACTGACAATTTATTCATATTTCTCGAGTAATAATTAACATTTCAAGGTTTAATTTTGGTTGATGATCGAAAGTAGATTATTTATTATTATACTTTTTAAAATTTTAATATTTAGAATTACTTCACTATTAAAATAATATTTTAATTGAGTTATATTAATAGTTCAATTTTATAAGATTATCGATTTATTTATTCAACCTAAAAATTTAAAACTAATTTAGAAATAAAATAGGTTTTGTTTAAAAATATATTTTTTGGTTAGACTAAGCAATGAGGTGCAGATATAAGAGCATTTATAATTACAATTAAAAATTGATTCAATCGTAAAATCTTTGAATTGTCTAAATTTTAGTTGGATATATTTGGTCAAATTTAGCTGCTAAGAATATTATTGTCAGTTATTTTAGATACACTTTAATTTGCATTTTTTTTACTTTTTGACTTTAAATCTTCCAAAAAAAAACATTTGAATACAAAAGATAAGTAAGTTTCTCGAATTGAATCAAAATTTGCACACAATGCAAAGGAATAGCCACATTTAATAGTAATTAAAGCTCAAATTGAAGATAAAACAAATAAAATATTTAAACAGCAAGGAGGGCAAGAACCATATGGTACCCATATAACAATGAATAATCACATAAACAAATAAACAATTGATTTTTTTATACACTTGAAGGTTGCATAGTCGACGAAAATTATTAATAAATATTATAAACAAATCTTTAAGTAATAAAAAGGTGTTAATTATACCATCCCAAATTCGTTTGACCTTTTTCTTCAGTTTTTTTATTTTAAAAAGTATCATTTACTCCCTTTTAATATTCTTTAATTATTATATGTCTTTTATCATATTCTGTTAATTTTTAACTTATTTATAGCTCTAAAATAGTGTTTGATATTACAATTTAAGAATTTAATTTCACGCGAGTGAAAAATAGATAAAACTAAAATGGTATAACAAAAAATTGTATGATAACTAAAAATAATATCATATGAGGATGTGATAATTTTTAAAACACAAGGACTAAAATCATAAAAGGTTAGAATACAAGAAATTATAAGTATTTAACCCTACAAATTAAGAATGTATATTATTAATCAATTAACCCTAATATTCTTGGATTTTTGAACTTCAGTCAACATAAATGTTGGAAAACCAATTACCAAAAAAAAATGTTGGAAAACCAACACAGCACTTATTTTCTTTTTGCTCTCTCTAGATTCTATATACCTAATTTACAAAGCTTCTCATTTTGTGAGATTTTAGGAAAAATATAATCTTCTTTTTTTTTTACAAAAGACTGTTTCTGTAATTTGAACTTATAATTTTATAATTATAAAAGAACAATTTTACCAATTTCTCTAAATTTGGAATCTACAAAAACAAAACAAGATGGTAGAAAGTAGGAAGACTTATATCTAAGTTCATATTACTGAAATTTCACGTGATAAGAGGACTTATTGAAGCCACACGAGCAATACCAATTATTTGTGTGAAGGTTTGATTTGACATTCAAATTGTTGCAAATGATGTCATGTGTTACGTGGGAACATATTGCCTGCTCTCATTATTTTGTACCTGTTATGTTTTACGAGCATTCATCTATTTAATAAATAAGACTCATAAAAATTAGATGAATTGATACACATAAAACAGGGTAAGCATAAAGTAATGGAAACAAATAATATGAACTCGCGTCACATATGCTCTTATGCTATAAAGGAATTAGTGAAAGAGGCTAAAATTAAAAAAAAAAAGATATAATTAATGTAGCCATGAGATTCACGTGGATAAATTTTTTGTTGAATTCGATTGTTATCCCACACATCGTTAATGTAGGCATGAGATTCAAATGGATTGAACAATCTCCCTTGTGTAGGTTGGTGCTTTTCAAGAACATTTATGGATACAATTCTAGATAGAGTTCGATTGTAATTAGTCTTCTTTTTGGCAAGTCTACCACACATAATTCAGCCAATGGGTGAACCATTTAATGAAATAAAATCAAGGACTTAAATTCAACTTTGCACACTGCCTTTCTATTGTTCAATTAAACGGGTTTATTAATAATTTAACAAAATATTTAATTTTAAACTATTCTAATAACATATAATCAATTTATTAGTTAATATTTATTAACAAAAAGTTTAAATATAATTAATTTATCTATTACTTTTATTTAATATCTATTTTTTATATGCAATAAAAGTATTATTACATATATTTTTGTTTGAAAGATATATAAACCAAAATTAAAAAAATGAAAACTCAAAAACTATAGCACTTCAAAAGAAAAATATAATAGGAATGGTCACTTAAAAACTTAATTTTATTCTAGCCTACTTTGTTCATTTGGTTTATTTTTGAGGAAAATATATAATTAAAACGATCATACTTTGAATTTAATTAAGCTCTTGGCACATTCGTTCATGAACAAGGTTTATTGTTGAGGAAAAATATATAATTGAAATTATCATACTTTGAATTTCAACTAATTCAATAAGCACATCAATATCTAATGATACAATTCAATCATTTGAGTTTCATAATCTAGTTAAGATTTTTGTTTGGTAAATAATCTAGTTAAGATTTACAATTTACTAAATTTATAGAATGTAATTAACATGGTTCTTTATCTATCTAAAAATTTGTATAGATTAAACTCAAAATTCACTTGATTTCTTATTCTTATGTTGTACACTAATATTCTTAAAAAATACACAAGATTAACTAAATAAATACGACAATAAAATAAATTTAAAACTCAAAACCTTTACTTTATATGTCAAAATATTCACAAGTCTGTTTATATGACAAATAATTTCTTCATAATACACACAAGAATGTCAGTACTTTACAATATTTATCCAAATAATCATATTAAATGTATCATACTATAGTATTAAAACTAATACATATAATTTCAAGTATCTGCCTAAAGTAAATGTCTATATCAGATAATTCATTAAGAACAACAGATTTAACAAATAATATATGCTTAGACTTAGTCTCAAATAATATGATCCGAATGATAGAATTGTATATGTCTCATTCTAAATAATTTACCTCAAATAACATAATCGTGCCTGCTTCATTCTCGCCCAGGATACTTCACCCCGTACAATTAATTAGTACCTACCGCACATATGAGTTTTTCCCACAAATATAAAGTAAACCCATAAAAATTTACCAAGCGACAGTAAAATAAGAAGAGAAAAATGCACAAAATTGTTAACCTAATATTAATGATACAAAATCTCCGATTCTCTCTGATTGAATAAAACCTCTGTTTGTAAACTTTTGAAGATTTGTTGGACAAACATACAATAAAGTGAACACATGGTCATTAATTTACTAACTTATTTTGTGGTTGATATCCCAACCACTATAGGTACTGCTTTGTCGGAAAGTTTATACTCCCTCCTATTCAAAATAAGTGTCGTTTTAAAGGAATGTACACTTATTAAGAAAGTTAATAAAATATCTGATATACTCTTATTAATTATATGTTAAAGTGTCTTGAAAATATAATCTATGTAATATGTGTAATTAAGATGTGAGAGAAATTAAAGGATAATTTTGGAAGTAAAATCATAAATATGCATAAAAAGTCACAAACGACACTTACTTTGAATAATTAAAATCCTTCTAAATCGACACTTATTTTGAATAGGAGAGAGTATAAGTTAAGCGACAGGGGAAGAAGACATTTAATGTACCTGGTGCCTACCCCATATGCAAATAATTCAAAGGCCTCATGTTACATCTCAACTTGCGCAAATAAGCCACATATCACGCTATTAATTTCTGACTTCATCAATTGTTAAAAACAATACACCAAAAGAAATAAAAGAGAAAGATGAAGGTTTTTCATTGATATGTTACTGTAGAAAATCGACCCAGCCTAGATATAAGGTAGGGGTCTAACAAACTTTTTGCAAAACGACAAAAATAATCATTGTCTATATAACAAAAAAAAACATTTATTTATATATTCTCAATACTCCCTCTCAAGTTGGATGGTGATATATGTCAATCACACCCAACTTGGATAGTAAGTAGTCATGTTGATGATTGCCAAGCCCCTTCGTAAAAATGTCCGCCAACTGATCCTTTGTTGAGATGTGTCTAGATTCTGCAAAACCATTCTGAATACTTTCTCTCATAAAATGACAGTCAATCTCTATGTGTTTAGTCCTCTCATGATAAACTGGATTCATTGCGATTTGTATTGCAGCCTGATTATCACAATAAAGAACAGCGGGTTTATTGCCCTTGATTCCTAGTTCTGCTATCAGTCCAAGTAACCATTTTAACTCAGCAACAGTGGAAGCCATGCTTCTGTATTCAGCCTCTGCTGAGGACCTTGATATTGTACTTTGTTTCTTTGATTTCCAAGAGAGTAGAGAGTTGCCAAACTTAATACAAAATCTTGTCACAGATTTCCTTGACATAAGGCATGATGCCCAATCAGAATCACAATAAGCAATTAACCTTGGGTTTTCTGATGAACTGAGAAGAATTCCTTGTCCTGGATTCCTCTTGACATATCTAACAACTCTCAATGCGGCTTCATAATGAGATTTTTTTGGTTTCTGCATAAATTGACTTAAATGCTGCACACTATAGGTTATATCTGGTCTAGTATATGTCAGATATAGAAGTTTCCCAATCAATATTTGGTAAACAATAGCATCTATCAAGACTTCATCATCAACTTTCAACTATAAGGATTCATCAAAATCTGCAGTAGTTAACTTTAGATTTTGTTCCAATGGAGTAAATGTTGGCTGCTCCAGTTAATCCAAGATCCTGAATCAACTCAAGTGCATACTTTCTCTAACTTAACACTATACCTTTATTTGATCTTGAGACTTCAATCCCAATAAAGTATCTCAGGTTTCCAAGATCCTTCATTTTGAAATTCTGATGCAGTATGGCCTTCAATTCATCAATCAAGCCATTGTCATTTCCAGTTATTAACAAATCATCAACATAAATCAGCAAAACGACTAGTTTAGAACCTTCATACTTAGTAAACATAGAGTAATCATGTTTACTCGGAGTATAACCATTATGAACAAGAGCCTCGGTTAACTTCAAATTCCATTGCCTGGATGCTTGCTTCAAGCCATATAGGGGTTTGAGTAACCTGCATACCCTATTCTCCCCTTGGTTGCCAAATCCCTGAGATAAAGCCATAAAAACTTCTTCTTGCAATTTTTCCTGCAGAAAAGCATTATATACATCCATTTGGAATAAAGGCCAGTGAAACATAGTAGCAAGAGCTATAACAGTTTTAACAGTAACATGCTTGGCCACTGGAGAGAAAGTGTCTTGAAAGTCAATGCCCTCTTGTTGACTATATCCTTTGGCCACTAATCTGGCCTTAAACCTTTTCACTTCGCCATTGGAATGATATTTTACCTTATCATTTGCAGCCTATGGGAATTTTGCCAGAAGGTAAAGGAACCACCTCCCAAGTGCCATTGTTTTCCAAAGCTTGGATTTCCTGTTAAAAACAGTACACCAACAGAAATAAAAAGGAAAGATGAATGTTTTTCATTGATGTGTGTCTACAGGAAATCGACCAGCTAGATATAAGGTAGGGTCTAACAAACTTTTTACAAAATGAAAAAAATAATCATTGTCTATATAATAGAAAAAACATTTATTTATATATTCTCAACAAAATTGATATGGGAAAGATATTTTAACAACACTGCAAACTGTAATAACAACAGATAATCGCAAGAAACTGAAATACCAAGAATGCAGACAAGATGCCACCCTTACCTTCACATATGGTTAGGATCCACTGGTGAGTGTATCCGTATTTAAAGGACCACAGAGAATAGCTGGAGAATGGGTAAAGACATACCTGGGTCGATCGTGGAAAATCCATTGTGACCTTGATGCCACTACAAATGAATCTGGTCTACGCCTAAAGTTCTATATGGAAACAATAATATTAGATCTTCAGTTTCAGAAACAAAGAGGCACATACCTAGCCAAGATCCTCTATTATGGTAACTCCATCTTGTATTCTTGAGATCACAACCATTCACAATATGTATAAATATATAAAAGATAACATCACCGGGCATGGAGATTCATATCACAGCCATCATAAACATCCTCCTCCATTTGGCCTCTCAACACGCCAGATAAATACGACTAATCACACCCACCTTTTATCATTTCAGCTCGCTCTTTCTCCAACTTATAGATAAACTCAAAAGTTAAAAACTCAGGTACCAAGATGATCAAAAACTCAGTCTAAATTTTCGCAAAAATAACATTCCTACCGAATGATTAATGCATTCAGAAGAACACCCTAAATCTGAAGGGGGAAATTGAAGATCAAATAGTACTTTCCTCCTGAGTTAATGTGATAAAAAAAAACAATCCAAGAAATGTTATGAAACATTAAAGAATAAAAAGATAAAAAAGAACTCTTTTGTCAGCTACCAGTTGAGGAGGAGGAAAAAAAACCGTTTAACCCAAAATGCACATCAAGTGCCCATTTGGTGTTATGAAATGCGAACTCAAAATCTCCCATCATTGAAAGGAAAAAATCAAAAAGAAAAGTCATAGCTACAAAACCTTTTGAACCAAGAACTTGAAAGCGAAAAAAGCAAAAAATTATACTCATTAACGGAATAAAGTTGGGAACTTAAAATTTATTAAACATCGAGAACTAACGAGTAACCCACTTAAGAATAATCCATTAAATATACGGATAAATAATATCTCTCATTTTGAACATGTGAAGAAATATCCAAGAACCACTTTTGATGATAGGTAGCTGCCATAAACTCTGAGAAAGGATATATGTTTCATGAATCTACTTAATCCAATTTGAGTTTTTATTCGTCAGTAACCTCCAGAATTTTTTGTAAAGAAGGACCTTTTGTATAGTAGTTATAAAGGTAGCTGTCACCTCTCCCCATTTCACTTTTGCTTTCTTGGCATTGTCCGTAGAATCATACCAGAGGAAGGCTTTAATAGTTATGTCTATCTCTGTGATCACTTTCTTAGGTAGGATTAAGTTGTTTGTCCAATGAATGTGTAAGTTGGAGAAATGAGACAGTAAGCGTGACCCTTGCAGCCATAGAAAGAAACCGATTCTGCTAAGCTAAAATTTTTTATTTATATCCCTCCAAGAGCACAAGACAATCATAATAGGTGAGTTTTGCATGAGATAGGGGAATTCCCAAGTATTTAAACGTTGGTGTGCTTAACTCCATTCCCAAAAAACTAGCAAGCTCGATGGAATCATGCATGTCTTAGGAGCAATAACAATTGCTTTTTTGGAAATTTCTTCTCAACCCAGACCAAATTGAGAATCGATTTAGGATGTCTTTAAGAATGTTTATGGAAAACTATTCGCTCCAGACAATAGGATTAGATCGTCGATAAATATCATAATTGTGAGATTAAGAGCAGGACAATTATGATAATTGTGAGATTAAGAGCAGGATAATTATGATGGTAGTAAATTTAGTTTTATATATTCACTGACACGCCTTCTCAAGTGAAAATCCTTTGAATTTAAAATTTGCACAGGGTCATTCTACTTTATATTAAATAATAAGTGAGTGGTAAAATTTGACTCATGACTACTTGATCACAAAGACTCTAATACCATGTTAAATAACTGTTTCATCATAATAACTTAAACTGTTGTATAAGATCAACTTAATTAATTTTATATATTCACTGACAAAGCCAACTTTTCAATAATTTGCCACAACCCCTCTATAACCGGATCAAAAAGATAAAGTGAGAGGAGATCACTTGCTTAATCCCCCCTCAATTTCAGTTCAGTGGTTTAGTAGGAATTTCATTGACAATGATGCTTGCTGTTGAGGTTTGAAGATTAAGATTAAATCTTTTAATTCTTTTACTCAAACTTTTAGAGTTATTATTTCAGTACAAATTTGAATTAATTAAATTTTAAAATATATTTAGATCAGAAAGGTCAAATTGATTAAGGTTTAAAATATATTAAAATATAACTAAATTTAATTAAGAACGATTTAAAATTAGTGTAATTAAATAGTAAAATTTCCTTATAACAATGTTATTTAAATTAATAATTTAGAAAGGGATTCGAACTAATTTTAAATTGATCTTAAATCATATATAAATTAAAATTTTAGTTTCAAATTAAAATTTTAAATTTTTTAATTAAAAAGATTTAGTAGTCAGTCCTTATTTCTATTTTTTTCGTAATGTTGAACTTATAAAGTATTATTACTTTTTATATGAATTTGATAATTTTATTTATGTAATATTATTTAAAAT
>JANZLC010024154.1:0-10552 GCA_026413385.1 Erythroxylum gracilipes
TAGAATTATGAGTATATGTATGGATGCGGATAAGCTGTGATTAAAGTGTAGTATGAGACTTTAAGCTTTAATGTATTAGATTATGGCCACATTTGCACAATGAGCAATAGTACGCTCACGTTTTGCGATTCAACCGCAACGGGGTCCAGCATGTTCGGTGTCAGAGAAAGAAAAGATTTCGGGGTATCACGCTCAGGTATGAAGGTATGTTAGTTAAGAGGTTGGGTTCCGGTAACGGAATCCAGTAAATAACTAGCTCCATTTCAATAAACCATTTTTTAGTTCCTATAATGGAACACAAATAGGTTCTTCTAAGTTTGATTTAATGTACCTAAGTTTTCTTAGATTGCCAGAGTATCGGACCACTGAAGACCAAGTTCTTCTAGTGTTTCAATCCTATGCTTTGGTCTCAATTACTCCATTCAGTGGTGGGAATTCTTTTGAGTCCAATGTTATTCTAGATGGGTTCAGTTTTAGGGTATAAGGCTCAAGGTTGGGGTTTTCTTTAGTCATAGTGTTTTGTGTATAGTTTAAGCTTGGTCTGGGAAAGGTGATTGTCAAATTAAAGGAGGCAGAGAGTGTTGAGGGTGGGGAATAAGGGGCTCAGTGCGTCGGGGGTAGGGAGATTTTGTATTTATGTACATTTTCATTAATAAGAAACATATACAAAGTCTTCAAATAAATTTCCATCCTCCCGAAGTCTTATAAAAGGAATGAAATCAATTAGTTTTTTCATAAGCTCAATGCTAACACACATTATAATGTAACCAATCCTTTTCCTCAAAGTTGTATTTTCATCCATACATGTAAGATTTCAAATAAAATTAGCCAGCATACTAGGCCTCTTTTTTAACCAATATTCTAGTGGTACACTATGAATATGAATCCAAATGGTGATATTTTCATGCTTAATAGATTCCAGACTTATACCAGGTCTCCATCATTGAAGAAATAAGAGCAAATTTTGAATATACCATGGTGTAACTTCTAAGATATCCTTTTCACCAGCATTAGTTGAGAATTGAAAGAGGATGTGATTGCCCTCAAGTAATAATACCTTACTTAGTCCCTTTCCTTTCCAGTGTTTGGAAGCCCAACTATCAATTAGATGGAGAGGCGGACACATTCCTAAGAAGAAGTCTACCAAGGTTGCAAACCAATTCCTCACTCCCTACTTAAGGACCACTATTCCTAGAAGACTATGAGCCTACCCTCAAAAAGGCTTAGGGAATAGAAATATAGAGAGTATCCAACCTCCTCTCCTACCACTTACCTTAAATTTAAGGCATGATTAATGCCAAGGTTATAGGGAAGAGAATTATCAAAGTAGGGGAGTTCTTGATGATTATTCAAATGTGAAGAAGGAAGAGAGCCATTTAAGGTTGAGGGACTAGAGGAAGATGCCAGAGGTGGGTGGGATAAAGAGCAATGAGGAAGGGGTGGAAAAGTTAAGGTTTTTTTTTTTAAGTAAAAGTATATTCATAAATGGAATACTTACAAAATGTTTCAAAACAACAACTCCTAGCAATATGGATTTGATACAAGTACAACAGCTCAAGTTTTTTCTATAAATTCAGCAGGTAGACTTTATAGTTTAACACTCCTATATACATAATCTCATTTTAGGCCTTATTGTTATAGTTTATGTATAAGGAGATGTCATAGAATTTGCGCAAAGAAGTCAAGTTATCAAAAATAACCTAACTTGAGGTGGACATTTCTCAGACTTAAAGCTTTAAAAGGAAAAAGTAAATAACTAGGACATAAAAAGTTTAAAATATTGTTCCTTAAAAGGCAGTAAAAGCTAGGTGGGAAATAACAATAAGTAAAAAAAAAAATATCCCTAAGTGAATTGGCCAGAGGGACACCAACCCACCAACACACCTTGACTGAAAGAGCACTTAAAGAAACACCTAGTTATGTGGTCTATTTATACTGAAAATAGCCTAAAATAATCTCTAAAAATAAAAATAAAAAACTAGTCATTAGAACAATTACTAACAGTAGCTTTTTTTATCATTCTTTGATATTGATCTACCATTCTACATATTGATTGACCAATATAGACTCGCGATATATGTTATTAAAAGATATTAATCCATCATACTATCAGTCTACTTAACCAATCTATCCAAAATTATAATATTAGTTGTCATAATCATCACATTAGTCAACCAAAATTCATGAAGTAAGTTTTTCAAAACTTACTAAAACTTACTTCATGAATTTTCAAAGATCAAATTACATTGTTTTGGCAAAATTTTGATCCAAAAATATGTTAAAAGTTCTCTAAAGGTATTTTAATAAATCAAGAAGATTTTTTTGAACCTTCCTAAATATCCACTTAATTACGACAAAATATATGCAATACTACCTAAGTCCAAATGATCATGCAATGACTAAACCTGTAATTCATTAAAATGACTATGATAATATTATGAGAAGAATTAGAATATTTTGCTTCATCTTGATACTTGATTCCTAATTATTGGTTTTTCACTTAAATTGTATATACGCTCCATTTTGCTCCATTCCTCATTCATTTAATTGTTTATTGA
Organism: Erythroxylum gracilipes; assembly: GCA_026413385.1. NCBI lineage: Eukaryota > Viridiplantae > Streptophyta > Magnoliopsida > Malpighiales > Erythroxylaceae > Erythroxylum > Erythroxylum gracilipes. Next base: position 2,559 of record JANZLC010024154.1, read on the forward strand.
TTCAACTGACTTTTTTATTCACTTTATCATTCTATCAAACTCAATCCTTCATATATTATCTTATTGATATTACCAAGGATAAAAACATTAATAATAAAATATTATTATTATTAAAATTATTAAAATTATAGGTTAGAACCTTATATAGCCCATCAGTTTGTATAAAGATTCCTTTTCACATTGTTGAAAGAAGAAGATAAAAAAAATCTTAAGTGATACTAATTGGAGAGTGGAAATTGAAAATTTTACTGTTAAACTACTATAAAAATTGTTTTTTCACTCATCCATTTAGGTTGATTATATTTTAATTTACAAAAAATTTATAAAATTTAGAAGCACAAATTCACTCAAATTTTGAGTGCCATTTGAGAGCAACAACATAAATAGTTAGAATGTGAAAATCATTTAAAAATTTAGGAATTTAAAGACTTAAAATATGAAAATATGTTTAATATTTAAAAATCATTCTTACAATTAAAAACTTATGTGAATTTATTTTTTGAAATTATATGTTTACTTATAACCTTTTGTGGCAAGCCTATATGAAAAAAAATTGCATTAACTCCAACATGTATACTAAAATTACACCTAGCGAAACTTTTCAATGTTAAATTTCTTTGATTAGTTGAATGAAAATGTAAGACTTTAAGTTACATTATATTTATCTTCTTTAAATCTTAACCAAACAATATAAAGTCAGTTAAGTGCGGAGAGAGTTGAATGATTTAATGTTGTAAGATTTAAGCTAAATTTTTAATCGCAATCACCTGCAAGAAAAAAAATTTGCACTAAAATATTATAATAAAAGCAAAGTAATAGTGTTTACTATATATTTTAACAAAATTAAAATATTACAACAATTAGACAAACTTCCAATTGTGTAGTCCCAAGTTTTGGTTAAAATTTTAAGATTATTTTATGGAACTGTGAAGTCAACCCCTATCTAAACCAAAAAAAAAAAATTATGATAATTATATTAATACTGATGTAATGATATTAAGAGTAGTGTTACATATGATATAACTGGTAAACAAAATGCTTGGCTGGTAACTTATAATTTTCTATTTTAAAGTTACTATTGATATATTAACTCTTAATGTTACATATGTCCCGTGTATAAAATCTTGTTGCTTAATTTAGTTTTTTAAAAGGTTGAATAAATTGACATGTAAATTAACTTAAAAATAAGCAAGTATTTCAAACAGTAATATACTGTGCGCCTCTACTTTACACATGTTTACCAAAAAGAGAATGGCCAAAGATGCAGCATTTGAACATAGATGATGATATGCTGCACAAAAAAAAAAAAAAACGTCCAGTCAGTACATGGTAGGTGAAACTGGATTGCGAGTTCAATACCTTTCATTCAAACTTACAAAGCGACTTTTATGACAGTAATTGAAACTGGATTGCGAGTTCAATACCTTCTCGTTCAAACTTACAAAGCGAGTTTTATGACAGTAGAGATTATTGATATTGTTTGTTTATGTCCACTGTCTATAAAGGACAGGAGTTAGGTCATTAGTATATATCTCCAATCCATCCTGTACATAATAAATGTGTGCAGTCAGAGGCAGAGGGGTTAAATGTGTACTGAGCGCTGTCCGTCGTCGCCGTTTGCAAGTCACATGGTAGCTGCACAACCACGTAGTAAGATTAAAGAGAAGAAACTAGACCGACTTAAACCACAAAACAAAACTTTTATGTGCAAGGCAAAACCCAAGTTGGTTTTTAGATGAAAATGGAAACGTCGGTAGCGACAGGACCAAGCAAAAGAATACAAAACATGTGAATTGTGTCATAACCACATACTATGAATTAAAATATGAAGTTTTGTCAGTGGACCAGAAACTGGTGAAAATTAAAAGAGAACAAAGTAAAAAGGTAATTAATATATTGGTGTGAATGAAAAGGCAAACGAGGCGCTACCTAGAAAATATGTTTAGATATTCTGTTTAAATAAGATTGTTATTAAAAAAGAGGATTGGATTTGATTTTGATCTCTAAAAATAAATTAAAACGATATTATATTATTCACAAAACAGATTTTTTGGTCCCTAAAAATAAAAGATAAGGTGCTATTAAAGTAGGTGGCGTACAGAGTACAGAGATGTCAGAGAAAATTTTATTGTCGTTTATCAAATGAATTGGCGCAGCTGTCCTTTTTGTTTGCTTGAACTGCAAACCCTAGGCAAATGCTTGCATGCATTCGGCACTCCTTTCAATGACCGCAAGAAGTGTAAATTGGAAATTGACCGTGATGCAGGTATGAAATGAGAGGCAGGCAGGCATTTACTCCATCTCGCTTGATAGTGGTCTTTTCGTGTTTTTTTTTTTTTTTTTTATAATTCAGTCCTACGTAAGAAGCTATTCACCTCTATCCGCTTTGGTGATCCGTCAGCAGTTGCGTAAATATACGTAACAATTATTTCGTTAAGAAATGATGGCCACCTATGAGTATATTTTTTTATGCGATTCATCCATCAAAATTTTGATATGATTGCACTAAGCATGATTTTTTGTAATATTTCAAAATAAAAATTCTTAAATTTATTACTTAAAATAAGAGTATTCTATTAGGTTCATTTAATCTTTTGGATCACTTTTTATAAACGATTTTATAATATGGTATGACTTGTGTGTTATGGTATTGATTTTTTTTATTTAAATTGGATGTCTTTTATTATTAAAATGTTGTACAAATATTAGTTCAAGCATATTTACCTAACAGTGCTACTTATTCTAAAATTCATAATTATTAAAACTTTCATTTGGCAACTTGATAGGATTGAATTATCTTATATTTTCTTATATATTTCTATGTGATTTCAATCTTATTTTCAAGATAAAATACTTAATTTGTGTTCAATTTGTGTTGACTAATAAGTTAGATATGATGATATATTTGAGACCAAAAAGAGAAGATAGTCAAAGCAAATTGGAGCACATATGTAAAAATAAAATTTTAAAAAAACATTGATGGTTGCGTTGCGTTTAACGCAGCAATGCATGTGTTGACACAGCATGAACGTTGCGTTTAGGCAGCTTACGCAGGAGACAAGCAGAAGGGCAAGAGCGAGGCTTTAAAGGAGAATAGCAAAATTAAATGATCTCGTCAATAAACAGTGGCGGCAGAAAGACATAAAAGAAGCACAATAGAGGGACGCAGTGTAGAACAGTGAGGAGCAATAGTGCGGGGTGGCTTTTGTGCGTGAACGGTGGAGAATAATAAAGCCCCCCCCCCCCTCCCCCATCTTATCCGTCAAATCAATGCTACGGTGGACAAGATAACAGTGGAGGCTATAATAAAATTGAAGGGAGTTTTGGCTAGGGATTAAAATGGGGTTGAAGCATTTTTTCGAAAAATAATCATGAAAGGCTAGACGTCTTAATGCCGGTTCGGAGGTGACATCAACGTCGACGACCCGAGTTAAGTTTTTTTTAATTATTTTGTTGTTTCTTTCTCTCGTTAGGAATTGATTGTATTATCATACATTAATTGATTTGGGTATTGTGTATGGATAATTGAATTTTCGTTATTGTTCGGTTATTTGTGTATGAACTCGTTGGGTAATGTAAATTGATGATTTTAATGTGTTCATTGAATCGTTAATTTCAAACCCATTGCTAGAATTTTGATATAATCTGTAATTGTTATGTTGAAATTCATGTGTAGCGACTAATGATTCGTAATCATTAGGGATAACATGACCTAGGTAAAATGACGCATCATATGTGGTTGTTGCCTTGTTTAATTGATTTTCCTAGTTCGTAATGCTGCTATCTAATTAAATTTAGAGATTGAATCCTAGGTTATTTGTTGATTAGGTTTAATTAACGATCGTATCTTGATTAATAAAAACCTAAGGAAAAACTTAGGTTAATTATTAACTCATAATTAATAGTTGCTAAGAGAGGTCTGAGAACAACAAATTAATGAAATATGCTTAATTAGGGTGTAGGCCGAGATTAAACCAAAGAACTGGGTCCCTACCAAGTTTTCCACTTTTATCATTTTTTTTACATGTTTTCTTTAATTTGTTTTTATTAGTTAGTTTCATTTTTTTTCTTCTTTCAAAATAAGGTTTAATCGCCTAGAATCACAAAGGGAAGAGGAGTAGCCGTATTAACCTAAGGTGTACCCAATGGATGTTTGTGCAGAAACATTGCAAAGTGATGAGGAGGTTGAGAATTTTGAGGTCAACCCTCAACAAATTGCTTGTGTTGAAGAAATGGAGAAGGAGCTTGAAGCCAAAAAGGACACATCTTTTAGCTCGGAGGTAAGTACTGAGTCCATGATTATTTTTGAAACTAACTCTTTACCTTTACATAACAAATTGGAGGAATTAAGTGATGAAGGAAAAGGTGAAGAGACGTTCAAAATATTTCCAGAGTGTATGGACTCAGTCGAGATTGAGAATCTGAGGATAGGGAAGGCGTTAAATGAGAATGATGATCAATTAAGGCCCTATTCGGAACTATCTCACGTGGAAGTGGCGCTAACTGTAATACCTGAAGATCACAACTTCGTCATATGAGGAGAAGAAGGATTCGAGCCAGTGACCCTAAGCCAAGGCGCTTCTTGGGAGGCAACCTAAAGGAAGTAAATTTCTTTTCCTTTACATTTCCGTATTACTTTTTATATGCATGTGTGTTTCTGAATTTTTTTGTTTGACTTGTTTTTAAGTTTTTAAGTTTTCATTCAAAATGGGAGAAAGAATAAAACAAATGAAACAAACATTTTCTCATTTTATATTTCTTCTGGGATTATATAATCATGATTAAAGTGTGAATTGAATAGAGAATTTCATAGCAACTTTAGCATGTACTTTTGCTCCTGTGATTGGTCGATATGCATTGTCTTTAGAAGAGTAGTGACTAATGGTAGATAAAGCCGGTCAGATTTTGAGCCTTATTTGACTGACACATCTATGTCAGTCTCATTGCGTTTTGATCATGTGTGACCTTCATGACATGTACATCCTGATTTTGCATTGAATTTCTATTCGAGACCACATTTTTATCACATGCAATAACATGGATATGATTAGGCATTCTTTGTTTTTTTTTATAAACTACGTTAGCCAAATAACCTATCCTATTGACATGAATTTCCTGTGATAAACCCCTTTGAGCTTTAGCTTTTCTTTTTCTATCAACCATATTACATGCTTTATACTTAGCCAAAAGTCATACCCAAGCCATAAAGCTAGTGGAACATTTGTGATTGGTGAGTTTATGGATGTACAAAAGTGTAAGTGTGGGGGTGTACATATATGTGGGTTGGTTAATGTTAGGATGTGTTATTATGTCATATCATTGAAATTCCCATGTTGATGTATTTAATTTTAATTTTAATTTTTATAAACAAAAGAAAGAAAGAAAAGAGAAAAGTAAAAAAAGAAAAGAAAAGAAAAAGAAAAAGAAAAAAAATTAAAATAAATGTATTAAGGAGGAATTGCATATGTGTTGAAAAGTTGTTTATGGTTTATGCATCTTCCTAGAGTTGTAATAAATGTGTTATTTGAGTATGCTGAATATGGGTAAATGTTGGCTTCGAAGGTTCACTCTTATGATTTCAATGTATTGTTAGCATAAATTGTATGAGTGATTCATTCGGATTGGTATATGCTTCATGTAGTTTGTGTATGAGAGCTGAATGGGGTTGTGAAATATGAATGTTGCATTCGTCATAGCTGACAGTACCCAATTTTTGATGAGTGTTGCTTTGTTTCACTAGCTTTGATGACTTTCATGCTACTTAACCCAAATACATCTCACCTTACCTTTGCCCACATTACAACCTTGAAAAGACCTTTGATTCATGATTTTGTATGTGAATTTTTGTGGTGGGGAAATGAAATGATATGCAAAGTTGTGGATTGTCATGATCATGAATGATGTTAAGTGTACTCGTGGATATATTTTAGTTAAACATATTTTCCAAGTCTACCATTGGATTGCTTAGTTTTTAAGGATATTGAATGTTGATTGATAATGAGTAAAAGCTTGGAAAATATGGGAATTGAGTAAATGTTTCGAGTCTTTGAGCTTAATTTGGATATTTTGCCCGAGGACTGACAAAAGCTAAGTGTGGGGGAAATTGATATGTGTTTGATTGTTGATATATTTAATCATTTACACTTAGAGAATAATGGCATGAAAGTGCTTAAGATACTCACTTTAATTCATATATGATTTTAGGTAAAATTTGGAAGCAAAGAAATTAAAGTAAGTCGAAAGCACAACATATGAGCCATTTTTTGAAGACAAATTTTTTCTTGTTTTCATAAAGCAAGAAGAAGAAAATTGGAGCAAGAAAAGGCAAAAAAAAAGAATGGGATAAAGCATAAAACCTATAGAGTGATGGTTGGATGATGAAAGGTGGATAGCCAACAGCACAAAACGACAACGTACAAAAGTAGTTGTAGGTAGGAACGACTGTGTTTCACGCAGGCGTCCTGCGAAAACATAGACAGCTGCGTTAAAAAGAGCAAATAAAAAGAAGGTTTTTGCGTGAACAGTAGGGGGGACTCAGATGTTTATTTGTCCCGTTAAGGGAACAGTGCAGCACAGTGCATGAAGAGAGGGAGCTGCGGCGCAGCTTGGCTAGGCACAGTGGAGAGGTGAAGCGGCAGAAGAGAGTGCAAGAATGCAGTGAATTAAGCCTTGGACTCACATCTTTAATTATCCCATCGTGAACATTGAAGAGTGGAGAGGGAATATGGAGAAAATGACTCACTCTTGGAGCATGAAAATGAAGATGGAAAGCTAAGTTCCCAACGCCAGTTGGTAGGCAACATCGACGCCAACGACCTGGGTTAAGTATTTTTTATTATTTTGTTGTTTCTTTCTTTCATTAGGAATTGATTGTGTTATCCTAAGTTACTTGATTTTGGTATTGTGTATGGATAACCAGATTTTTGATATTATTCTTTTATTTGTGTTTGAACCCATTAGGTATTGTGAAAAGATGATTTTAATGCGTTCATTGAATCATTAATTGCAAACCCATTGCTAGAATTTTCATATAATCCATAATTGTTATGTTGAAATTCATGTGTAGCGACTAATGACTCGTAATCATTAGGGATAACATGACCTAGGTTAAATGACACATCATATGTGGTTATTGCCTTGATAAATCGGTTTTCCTAGTTCGTAAGGCTACTACCTAATTAAATCTAGAGATCATATCCTAGGTTATTCGGTGGTTAGGGTTAATTAATGATCGTATCTTGATTAAACAAAACCTAAGGAAAAACTCAGGTTAATTATTAATTCACGATTCGTAGTTGCTAGGAGAGGTTTGAGAACAACAAATTAATGAAATATGCTTAATTAAGGTGTAGGTTGAGATTGAACTAAAGAACTGGGTCCCTACCAAATTCCCCACTTTTATCATTTTTTGTATGTTTTCTTTAATTTTTTTTATTAGTTAGTTTCATTTTAGTTTTTTCTTTCAAAAACAAAACCACCCCCATTAAACCTAAACACCGGTTAATTTCATTTCATAAACTTTGCACACACTCTCTGTGGGATCGACCTAAACTCACCACTACTATAGTAATAGGTCTCGTTATTTTATTTTGACTAGCGTAATGACGCGCGGTCACCTTCATATTGTTTAGCTGTCGAGTTAGAATGTCAATTTTAGCTTGCATTTCTATCATTTGGTTGACAGTTATTTCTCCCTTTTGCTCTATGAAAGTTGTGGGTTATATACTCCACTCATTTGTCTACAAGCAACTGTTGCTAGCCATCTCCTCTAACAACTCCTCAGCTTTATCCACCATCTTCCTCATTAACAATCCTCTTTAGGCTGCATTAATAATGCCTATTATGGGTGGGTTTACCCCATTGTAAAATGTTTGCAGGAGGAACTCCTATGGTATGTGTTGGGCCCCGATTCGTAATAGACATGTTTATATTATTTTGAGGATTTTAGTTTGATAATTTTAATCTGATTGAAATAAATTGAGGATTTTTATTCC
>JANZLC010024155.1:0-10551 GCA_026413385.1 Erythroxylum gracilipes
AGCTGATGCTACAGTCACAGGTATAGTCAATAGAATTCGATAAGCAATTGAAACATTTGGATAACAATCTGCAGCTTTAACAAATTCTAAAATTTCAACTGATGACATTAACTCATTTGGCAAAGTCATTTTCAATACTTTTAATTCAGAAAAAGATCACCTAAATCCACATCTGACACATTATCATGAGAAAAAGTTGTTGTAAAATTAGTGCAACATTGTCTTAATTCGTTATCATCCAATGACCTCAACTTCTTTGAATTAAATAAGAATCTAAAAATATTATCAAATGTCGTTAATTGTCTAAATTTATTCTTTAACGAAGTAATTGCCATGTCCACAGCAAATAGAAAGTAATTAACTTTGAAAGAATCCTCAGCTGATTTATTTTTCCATTATGGTTAATTTCATCAAATTGTCTTTTCCTAATAATACAACGTCTAATTGGAAATGTAGGCTCTATATTAATCTCAAACGCAAGAATTTTGGAAATATTTATACTAGAGCTAAACCCTTCATCTCTATATTTCTCAAAAAAATACCATCACACTTTCTAACTGCTTTATGGTAGCATTAATGCACATAGATTTAGATTGCAACTTTTTACACACCATGTTAATATCAAATAAAATATCATACCAAATAACCATACCAAGTAAAAACTCAATACTCTCAAGTACACTAACCAAGCTTTCTGTTTCATTCTTTGACTTGGCATCATCACAAGATCTAGATAATTCCATCAAAGCCAATCTTATTTGAGGAGATTGAAATCTAACAGCTTTAACACTTTTTATTGGACTCTCCCAATGAGTATTGGATGATGATTTCATAGTTAAGCTTAAAAAATTATCAAGAAAAACCTTCCACCTTTTAGGAGAACTTGAAAATAATGCATATATACGTTGCACAGCTCCAAAAAATGAAACAACTTTAACACGAGAATGTGTCATATCACTAAGAGTGAGATTAAGATTATGACAAGCACATGACATATATAATGCTCTTGGATTTATTTCAAGTAATCGCTTTTGAACTCCTTGGTGTTTTCCCTTCATATTAGAACCATTGTCATAACCTTGAACCCTTGACCCCTTACATTATAAACATTAAGATCAAAAGAATTAAATGCATTCAATAATTCATTAAAAAGTCTCAATCCAGATGTGTCATCTACCTTTAAGAACTCTAAAAAGTACTCCTCTATTTTATTTTTTTATTTTACATATTCACACAACGTACTAACAAACTCATTTGTTCTTGATGACTCAAATCTGGGGTACAATCAAGAATAATAAAAAAGTATTTCGCCTCTTTAATGATTCCTATGATAGAACTTCTAACACTATGGGCTACTAGAGAAATCAACTCATTTTGAATTTTGTGACCAAGGTAATGATGATGAATTTCATGATTTTGAATACGTCTAACATGATTTTGCATTATCACATCAAATTTAACAATCATCTCAATCAATCCTAAAAAATTACCATTACCATCTCGGTAAAGTTTCTCATTGGATCCTCAAAAAGTTAAATTATATTTAGCAAGATATTTCACAACATAAACTATTCTTATCAAAACTTGTCTCCAACGTTCTTTCTCTTTTGCAATTTCTTGTTACAAATCTTTATCAACTGTTTGATTTTTGCTCAATCTTACTCTTAATTTATTCTAGGTTCTCATATTAGTCATATCATGTTCTTTGAGTCTCTCACTAAGATGCTTCTAATCTCTAATTCCTTCATTTGCTAATCCACTTTGTTTGTTAGTAGATTTGAACAACTTACAACAAAAACAATATACTTTATCTATATGTTTAGAATAAACTAACCATTTTCTATTGCTAATCTCTCCATTTCTCAAATTTCTATAATAATAAGAATATGAAAAATGACGAGGGGTATTGTCTAAAGGAAACATAAGATTCAATTCTCTTACAGACCCTTTTTCAACTAAAATATCACTTGTTTTATTATCAAGATTATCCCAATTTCTAGGATTATAAATCTCCAATATAGGGCTTACTTGCTCATCTGCCTTTAAATTTTCTAAAGTGGATGCATTTGGTACATGATCATGCTCACTCAGATTTCTAATATCCTCGTGAATATGAATCTCATCACTTAAGTTTTCTTTATGTTATTCAAAACTACCTTCACCTAATTCCTTGGGACTATCACTAGAGGAGCCTACTCTTTTAATAAATTTATTAATTGCTTCTTTTTGGGATTCTATCAACTATGCTACTTGTTTTCTTTTTTTCCTTTTTTCACTTCCAGACAAATGCTTTTTAGGCAACATAATATAAACTAATTATAACATAGTTAGACTAGAAAAAGAACAAAAGCACTTGTATGGAACTGGAAGAAGTATGCAGGCACAACCAAACTCCAATAGCTTCACAATATATTACAAAGATATATAAATGGTATTATATCTGTGATAGAGGAAAAAATAGCAAAATTTAATATCTAATATCAAAATTAAAAAAAACAAAGAGCAAATTTTAATGATAGAGACACTAATTTCTAAAAATACAAGAAATTAACATACTTTGGAAATAAGCTAATATAATGTCCACGTTAATGACAAATTACAAATTAATTATAACGTATTCAAATATTTAATAAGCTAAAAATACATTAAAAATCATAAACTTTATCTCTAAATTATACTCAAAACTCAGAAGACAGAATCGTGAATTTTTTTGCTACTAATTTTTTAGTTGGAGTATCTTAAATACATATATTGATGAAAATAAAGAAATTAGAAGGTAAGAATATAACCTAAATACTTCGAAACTATTTATAATCAACAAGTTAACTTTAATTTTCAAAGTTAACATTAACTTATTAAATGCTAATAACGTTGTAAGCAATGTTTCCTCCCTTAAATGTTTAAGACTCTCAACGTTTTCCTTAAATATTTAAGACTCTTAACGTTTTCTCTCTTAAAAGTTTAAGACTAACCAACGTTTTCTCCATTTAAGTACCTATTAAATACTTAAGACCCTTAAAGGGCCCCTTTATATCGTAGGCCCTGGGCAGGGGTCGCCGGCTCCGCTTAGGCCGTAGACGTAAGCTAAAATTCATGAAACCTCTACTTAATTAAAGAAACCAAATGCACGAATCATGAGATAATTCCTATAAATGTGAGTATTATCTTGCATGTATCACAATGCATCCTATTTCGTATTCCAGTTTAACTGGATGAATAAATCTTTATGTTTATACGAGGTTCATAGTAATTGTTATTCTAAAAATAAAAATGTGTACACCAAAAAGAGAAAACAACAAAATTAATAAAAGTTTTGTGAAAGTACATATAATGAATCATATAATGGAATCGAGTCTTATTCTAGCAACCTGATCCTTAAAACTTTTTGGTGGTATGTCTTTTGTTAAAAGATCAATAATCATTAATTCAGTGCTAATGTGTTCAATGTACACTTTGTTCTCTTTGACACATCCCCTAATGGCCAAATATTTAATATCGATGTGCTTACTTTGATTACCACTCTTGTTGTTTTTGGCCAATAAAATTGTAGCTGAATTGTCACAGTTCATTTTCAGTGGCTTAGAAATGAAATCCATAATTCTAAGCCCATATATAAAACTCTTCAACCATACACCATGTGAGGTAGCCTCAAAACAAGAAACGAACTCAGCCTCCATGGTAGAAGTAGCAATCAAATTCTACTTTGAACTCCTCCAGGATACCATTTCATTGGGAAACATAAACCCATATCCAGATGTTCACTTTGGTGAATCAACACAACTAGCGAAGTCCGAATCTAAGTATCCAACTACCTCGAGATTGTCAGTTCGTCTATACATAAGTATGTAATCTTTGGATCCTTGAAGGTACCTCTTCACCTTTTTGGAAACTCTCCAGTGGTCTATACCTGGGTTACTCTAATATCTTCCAAACATTCCAATAACAAATACAATGTTAGGTCTTATACAAACCTAAACATATGTTAGGCTCCCTACTACAGAAGCATATGGAATATTTTTCATTTGTTCTCTTTCAAGCTCATTTTTCGGGTATTGGTTCAAATTAAACATATCACCCTTCACAATAGGTGCTATACTCGGTGAACAATCTTTCATTCGAAATCTCTCTCAGACCTTATTGATATAGGTTTCTTGGGATATACCCAAAATATATTGAGATTTGTCCCTATGGATCTTAATGCCAATGACATAAGATGCCTCACTCATATCCTTCATATCAAAATTCTTAGAAAGAAATTGTTTCACCTCATATAGAAAACCTTTGTCATTGGTGGCAAGAAGAATATCATTCACATATAGAATAAGAAAACAAGTTTTACTTCCACTAAATTTTTGATATGTGCATTGATCCAAGATATTCTCTACAAAACCAAATGAAGAGATGATATCATGGAATTTCAAATATCATTTACAGGAGGCATGTTTAAATCTATATATGGATTTATTAAGCTTGCACACCAAACATTCACCATCATTAGAGGAGAATCCATCCGGTTGTTTCATATAAACCTCTTTTGCTAGATCTCCATTCAGGAACGTTGTTTTAACATCCATTTGATGTAGTTCCAAATCCAAATGGGCAACAATGCCATAATCACTCTTAAGGAATCCTTCTTAGATACAGGAGAAAACGTCTCTATGTAATTGATTCCCTCTTGTTGAGTAAATCCTCTGGCAACAAATCTAACTTTACATATTTCAATGTTTCCTAATAAGTCTCTTTTTATTTTGAATACCCATTTACATCCAATGGCCTTTGCACCATTAGGCAACTCGACAAGATCCTAGACTTTGTTAGATGTTATAGAATTCATCTCATATATCATGACATTGTACCACAATTGAGATTCATTACAACTCATAGCTTGTGAAAATGTTTCAGGGTCATTTCCAGCTCCAATATTATAGTCAACTTCTTGTAGATACACAATGTAAACACTAGGTATTGTTGATTTCTTATCTCTAGTGAATCTTCTTAATGTTGTATTAGTGCCCTCCCACTGATCAAGTCATTTTCAAGAAACTTTGCATTTTTTGATTCCACAAACCTAGTACTATGAGATGAACAATAAAATCTATAACCTTTGGACCTTTCCCCATATCCAATGAAATATCCACTTATAATTCTTGAATCTAGTTTCTTTTCTTATGGATTATAAACTTTTACTTCAAATAGGCATCCCCAAATGCGTATATGTCACAAACTTAGTTTCCAACCTTTACATAACTTAAACGATGTTTTTGAAACAGCCTTGGTTGGAACTCGACTTAATATATACACTATTGTTTTAAGAGCTTAAATTCATAAGGATTTAGGAAGCTTAGGGCTGCTAAGCATATTCCGCACCATGTCTAATAATGTTTGGTTTCTTCTTTTTGCTACATCATTTTGGTCTGGAGACCTAGGCATGATGTATTGAGCTATTATCCCATGCTCTTGAAGAAACTTCACAAATGGATTGGGTGCTTATCCATTCTCAATGTATCTACCATAAAATTCTCGACCTTTATCTGATCTCACGATCATTATTTGCTTATCGCATTCTCTCTACTTCCATTTTAAAGGAATCTAATGCTTTGTTCTTCTTATGAAGCAAGTAGAGGTATATATATCGCAAGTAATTATCTATAAATTAGATGAAATATTTCTGACCATACAAGTCCATTTCTAGGCTACAAACGTCTGTATGTATGATGTCTAATATTTCTGAACTCCTCTTAGCACCTTTCTTTGTCATGTTGATCTACTTTCCCTTTATGCGGTTCACACAAACATCAAAGTCAATAAAATCTAGAATATTAAGTACTTCATTCACTAACTTTAATTCTTTCAAGGAAAATATGTCTCAATCTTTGGTGCCATCATATAGAGGATTGTTCATTCATAACACATCTTTTAATACCAGCATTATTATAGACATGCATTTTATTGTGAAAAACATTTTCTTTCAAATTAATTTGAAAAAGACTATTAATCATTGTACCATTCCCAACAAGACCATATATATTATATAAACCAAATGGTGTGTTTAAAAAGTTAAAGGAATATCCCAAAGGTACAAGTCTTGAAACTAAAATCAAATTTATAGAGAAACTTATAATATAAAATGTTTTTTCCAAACTCAAAACTAATTTGCATGTCCCAATAGCTTCATTGCCCACTGGTTCCTGTGGTTTAGAAAACTTTGCAAGGTATTGAAAATATAGATAGTAGAACTAGAATCAATCCGCCAAGTTTTATGATAAACATCAACCATATTAGATTCATAATAAACAAATGAGAATGAAATACCTCTCTTCATAAGCCATACCTTAAATTTAGTACAATCCTTCTTTTTGTGCCTCTTCTTTTTGTAGAAGCGACATTTAGGATTGAAATCCTTTTTGATCTCAGTACAGATTGGTATTTTCATTTTGTCTAGCTTGCCCTCTATACCTTCCTTCTGTGGACATATATGCACTTTCACCCAATTCCATTACCAACCTCCCTTCCTCTTGAACACACATGGTCAATAGTTCATTAATAGACCATTTATCCTTATACGTGTTGTAAAAGATTTTAAAGGGTCCATATTGAGGTAGAAGGGAATTAAGTATATAGTGCACAAGGAAAGACTCAAACATCTCAACCTCAAGAGACTTTAGCTAAGCTGCTATGCCCCTCATTTGCATGATGTGCTCACACACACCTCTAATGTTGGCCCTTGAAATTTTTTCTTAAAGAATAAGCATGATTTAAATTAATTATGGGTCATTATGGATTTATTTTGTGGAGTTAATTATCATGGTAATGTTAGTAAGATTTTATGACATAGGTTAACTGAATTAAAGTGTTAAGGTAGTAAGATTGCATGAAGGGCATTTTTGGAAGATCACTTAAGTTGGAAAGTCTTAAGGCATTGAAGGAAGGGTAAGTTGGACATTTTAGATTCATTAAGGGTATAGATGGGAAGAGGAATTGTTGTCTTGTTTTAAGGAAGAAGCAAAAACGTGAATTTAGAAGAAGAGAAGAGAGAGTCATAGAAGAGAAGAGAAAAGAGAGAAAAAAAAACATGAGAGAAGAGGAAGGAAAGAAGAAGATCGTGAGAGAGAAAGAAAGAAGAAGAAAAAGAAGAGGAAATCATCTTGTTAAGGTAAGTTCATCTTTTCTTCTTGCTTTATTAGAGAAAGAGAGAGAAATCGGTTTGTGTTGAGAATGAAGGAAGGAAAAAGGTGATTTAAGGGCCCCATTTGATTTTTAAGGTTTCTAAACTAGGTTTTAGCTTTTCTAAACTAGATGGACTATGGGTAAGTTAGGTTTAAGTTCAATTTCGTTATTTTTTATTATTGAAGTTTTAGGAGATTTCCATTTGAATTTGGATTGAATGAGAATTTTGGTTACATTAGGAAATTAAGAAAACCTTATCCAAGGGCAAGACGAAGGACACAATTGAGTTTGGATTTTCAAGCGAAATAAGGTGGGTTTCATGTTTATAATAGAGTTAATGAGCCACTAATGTTTTCTTTTGAATCAAGAGAATAAAATGATTTCAATTACTTCATAAATGCTGCATTTATTGCTCTTTGAATGATTTGAGAATTTACTATATGCTTAGTATGTGAATTTTGTTGATGAATTGTAAATTGCTAATGGAAAGGGTTTTTGAAAAATTGCACGTTCATGAAAAACAAGTTTCCGAAATGTGTCATTTGGGCAAACAGTTTTCAAGTCATGAAATACATGTTATGTGGGTTTGGTTTGGTCCATTCTGTATGTCAAGTGCACTTCGACTAAAGGCTTCTCTTGCCTGCCCGCTAGTGGCATGAAGCTCCTTCATGGGCTCTCCTAAGTTCACGGCTATGCATAATCATTATGTGGGATTGCGATAGTGAGTTCTGTTTACGACTACACAAGACCATTTTATAGAATTGTGTTAGTACATTCTGCTTATGGACCTACCCAAACCATTCTGATATGCTTATGTGCTTATAATATGTTAACAAGTTTGATGTGTACATGATTTGTGTTGTTTTTGAATTTGATTACATGATAAGAATTTGAGAAACACATGCTTTATGGATTCAATAAGAATTTTCTATGACAAGTGAATGTTTTCAATGGTTTTGCTTGTTATCAATTATAAATTGTTACCCACGATCTTTAAGCTCACCCCCATTCCTTCCCATCTTCAGGTGATGAGCAAGAGAACGAGTGACCGAGAGT
Source organism: Erythroxylum gracilipes (assembly GCA_026413385.1). NCBI lineage: Eukaryota > Viridiplantae > Streptophyta > Magnoliopsida > Malpighiales > Erythroxylaceae > Erythroxylum > Erythroxylum gracilipes. The sequence goes on from JANZLC010024155.1 coordinate 8,224, forward strand.
CAAGGCATCACTCTGAATTTGCATGTTTTGTTTTGTTTTTGGAGTTAATTCTTGTAAAGCAAGGCTTTAGACGCATTTTGAGAATTATTAGGTTTTGTATCTTTTGTATTTTGGATTTTAATACTGGTGATGTAATGTCGCCCGAAATGCCATTAAAGCTTTGTAAAACTCTTATTTTTTGTTGTTAATGAAATATGAATTGTGTATGGATGATGTTGAGTTGGAATTAATTATAATTGAAGAAGTTATCAACTTGAGATGATGATTTTTTACACACACACACACATAAGTGAGATGTTATAGAAAAGAAAGATAGGAATTATGAATGATGAGATGTAGTTGAATGTGATGAGTCGAGCTGAGATTTGAGAGTTTGATGAAATCAATTTAGTTGTTGAATGGTTAAGAATAAGAAGTGATATTGTATTAGAAGAGGTGAAATTGGGAAGACTATGAATGAAAGTAATGTTAGAATAGATACAGGAATCATTGGAAATGCCATTAAAGGAGTTTTTTCCCACAAAATCTCTCTTTGGGGTCTTCACAAAAGTTGTAGATCTACAAGATCTTTTCAAAATCATCCTTTAATGACCTTAATCTGACATCTCTAATGAAAGTTATGTCAATTGCCCTAAAACAGGTATAATATGATTGAAGACATAATCATAGTCTTTAATAGGGGTAAAAATGTGTGTTTTGACTTCAGAAGAAAAACTGGATTAATCTAGAATGAATTAGATAAATTTTTCTTCTTCGAAGTTGTATCTTATCTTCTTATCTTTCCAATAGTATATAGTATGCGATTTTGAATATCGGAGTTGAGAGATATGACCATTACAAGTTAGGATGTCGCAGAGGATGTATTATACGCGGGACAGCTTCGGTCGTGATCGCACAAGGCACCCTCACGATCGCACCAAGCCCTCTCATGATCGCACCATGATCCTCACGATCGCACCTTTTTTCCTCGCAGTTGTATCTTCATCCTCGCGATCGCAACTTTATTCCTCGTGATCACACCCGAAGGGAATTTTCAGCTCTGAACATGTTTGATTATTTTGGCCATAACTTTGTCATCCGACCTCCAAATGACCTGATTTTTTTAACCAATACAAGTGGATATTTTACTAAACATACTTCGCTATTTTGATGATATCTTGACCGTAGAGCTCCAAATGAGATGATTCTTGTTTCTAAATAAACTAGAGACATAGAGCTGAAAATTATCTGAAGAAATTGAATTTTAATTTAGTCTCAAACAATTTCAATTTTTGGATGGAATTTGAGTATAATATATTGTTTCAGTATAATAATAATCCAAAAATATTTGGGGCCCAACATTTAGGATATCAGAAAAAGAGTTAGACTATAGAAAAACAGGGTAATGAAGATCACATCTTTGACTCAGAAAGAGGTGGACTTCAAAAACGGGTCCAACAACGTGTCTTTCCAAAAATTCTTAACAAGTTAGGTATACGTGATATCTATGTACCAACTTGAGGGAGAATGTTGAAGATTATTATTTTCTTCTTATTTTAATCACCAAAGGGTTAGAGATTGTATAATTTTGATTTTTATTTAGGGATTATATAACTATCATATATTCTAGTTTCCTTAATTATAGCTAATTAGACTTCTAAATTCTAACTCATGTATGCTATATATAGATTGTACATTCTAAATCATCAAGTGAATGAATAAAAATCTTTTCTCTTACATCTTTCAATTAGGAAATATCATTGATATTAAGATGATGGAATATCAAAGTTCCTAACAAGTTTAAATATTATCCTAATAAAAATTCTATAAATTTAATTCCTAAACAATTAGGCTAATATACTAATAAGTAATCTTAACATAATATGAATTTCAACTCTTGTTTAACACATATAACTCACTACTATTTCCTGTCAATTAATAAGAAATTCTAACATAATTTGAATTTCAGCTCTTGTTTTTTGCTTTCACTAAAATAAAAATTATATTTGACTAATTTTCTCCCTTTTATTTCTTTGATAGAGTCTAAACTCTTTTATTAAGTAAATTATGGACATGACAAACATATCTCTTAGAATTAAAACCTACACCATCGTCAGATATATAATTTAGTATAATTAGAATGCATGAGAGTGATTTTCCAATCATTAGTTTCAATACATTTTTTGTGAATTATGATCAACAAATAAATTTCTTTTTCAGGTTAATAAATAAAACTCCTTAGGCGTACCTAATATTCCTTGAGGACCATCCGGATAGATTGGCAGCTTCAGTTAACGCTTCTCTCCATTTCCTGATCTTGTTCTTATCTTCAATGTAACGTTCTTCATG
>JANZLC010024156.1:0-10551 GCA_026413385.1 Erythroxylum gracilipes
TCGAAAGCTTAAAATACTATTACCTATATCTGGTTCTACAGAGTGTAGAATCCAGGATATCACCAAATTATTACATCATTCCCACTGCATCTCCTGAACAGGTTCATTAACAGGCTTTGCACAAGTGCCTGTAACATAACCGAACTATGAATATACAATTCACTATTAACATCAATATCAGTGGAAAAATGCAACTGAACTTCGGTAGACATACTCGAAACTTCAACAACAAACGCCCAACTTCAAGGTGTAGTAATAGCACAACCATAATTCAATTACGCAGAAAATGTTGAAGAATGCACCTGATTATGGCTTTGATACCATGATAAAATATGAAGAGACTGATGAACACAGAAACGAAAGCAAACTCTCAACCATGTAGAGAGGAAAAACTCTATTTCCAAAATATTTTAGAAACATGTTGCAGTACACTTTTTATAGCTACCGTCGACGATTATCCATCAAAGAATAAGAAAAAAAATTGGCTAACATAAGCTGAGCTGGCAAGCTAAAAAACTAGAACCGGAAAATAGAAAAATCAAAAAATAAAAATAATAAACATAAGGGCGGGAAACCAGAATGGGCGCCAACATTCTAAAACATGTCGATAGATATGAATCTCCAAAGAGGAAGAATTCGGAATCAGGCCAAGGGATATGGACTGCGTTTCTCTTAAGTAATTTAATGGACCCTTGCTTCTTTCACCAAATGAGCCTTCATCTAAGATGCCAAGAGTAGCAGCTTCGAGTTGTCACCAAATGGGCTTTCGTCTAAGATGGCATGAGGAGTAACTTCGAGTTATGACATGTGCTTTAAGAATACATGTTAAAATATCATTGTTTTCTTTCTCTGTTACTATATTAAGTGTAAAATAGAGAGTAATATATTTCAATAGGAATTATTTTTTCCAAATAGATTTTTAATTACTCTTTTATCAAATAAATATAAAAATTGTAAAACAATCAAACAATTAATTAATTTCCCACCAAGAATACGTGCGAACCTATGTCAATAGGTCGTGGCTTCCATGACGATTGAACTTAGCATAATTTTATCGTTTCATAAAGAAAAAGATGGAAGTATCATCGAATCGGGATGCGATCATATTCTAATGGGCAAGATTCCATTAACATGCACCAAAACAAAAGATTTCGTTAATGGCGATTGTCATTTTCAACAAGTCAAAACGTATCTATATATGCTCCAAAGTTGCATGCTTTCTGCGCATTTTATTATACTCAACGGCCGTTCACAATGATGCATGAAGTGTGACAACTAGATATTCTTTTTCTCTTCCATATCTACGTGATCTGGGAGCTGGAACAATATCTTGTAAGCTATAATGTAAAGTCAAGAATTAGTCATATATTAACTATGCGACAAATCAAGTTTAATGTTAGTAGCGAGTATAAATCACCAAACTGACTAATGAATTAATTCTTAAAGCGGCTCAAGGGAGAATGTGATCACATGAATGGAGGAACCAACAATGTTCTCAATCAAAGTGCCTATATTTGGCTACCCTTATTGTTAAAGGTATTCAGCTTCTTTTCGAAGAAGAAAGGAAGGTTAAGAAAAAATATAATTTCCCAACCTAATGCCGTCATTGTGTTTTATTTATGCACAACACTGATCGCAACCATCATGCCTTTCATCATTGGCATGATCTGACAAACCCAATACTTTGTACTGTTAAAGTTGGGGAACCCTAGCCTTTTTATAGTTTACTGAAAGGATTCTATTTGCACTAACCGCATAAGAAAGTATTCTGTTTTCCTACACCTCGTTCATGTGGCCTGATTTAAAGCCCTAGCGGTAGGTAGATGGCAGTGGCTTATGTATTTATATAAACCAACCCTAAACGTGATGTTAATTAAGACTAGACTTCAAATAAAAAGAGGGACAAAAAGAAGAAGAAAGCATATCAAGTATCAACACAATCTAAACGACATCATTTTAAAATTTGCAATTAAAGTTTATGATAGAGGTTGACCGCTAGGTATTCTCAAACAAAAATTATAAAAAAATTAATAATGTTTAAAAATTAATTATGTATTAATAATATGTCAAATCTTAAGGGGGTTTAACTAATTTTACCCTTTATTATAATAAAAAGTAGGTGATTTTTTAATTTTTTGGCTTTTTCTCTCTCTTTTTTCGTAGCTATTCTAAGCTTTTATTATCCTCTCACATTTTTTTAATTTTTTTTGTGTCTGTTTCTCTCTTTCTTTTTAAATAACTATATAACCTTCCTTCTCTTCCTATAAACTCCTGTAAAAATTATTACATAAATTGACCTTTGCCCATAAAATGATAATACTTCGTATTTATTTTATGTTTTACATTTATGCATACTAATAAACTAACCTTTTTATACTTTATATTTCTGTTATTAACATATAATATTTATATTTTGTTGTATATTATTTATTATTATTTTATTATCTTTAATAATTGGTAAAGCATCACTCTCTTCTTTTATTATTTTTATTAGTACTTTAATTTATTTCATGCTTTAAATCATTGCTTTAATTACATTGTTTAATACTTCTCATTTCACGAGCTATTTTTATTATGCTTTCATTATATTTACTAAAATGTGAATAAATAATTTAAATAGAAAACATACTAAGTTATAAGAGCAATATAGTATTACTAGATAAAAACATAATCTAATACTACAAGAAATAAATACTAACAAATTAGTACATAAAGATATTGACAATCAATTAAAATTATGCATACACAATTATAAATATTATCTAAACCTTAAATAAGTTATGTCTTCTAGTTGTTAAGAATTTTAGTAAAAGGATTAAACAAAGAATTAGTCTCTGTAAGATAAAAAAAAATACAATGAATTATTATACTCACAACCAATAATAATAAACTAAAATTTAGAAACAATATCTGTTATTATAAGAATTACAATTACTATGTGTTGACTAATAAATTATGAACAAATCATTCTATTGCCAATTTAGTAATAACTAGTTTTTAGGACAAAAATCGCAACAACATAACAACAATCTAGTCTGGTTTTATTACATTGTCAAAACAATTAATCTGGCAAAAAACTTATGAATGTTCTTACAGACTTTTTTCAATTACAGTCTTTTGCAAATTTTAGTCTTATAATATGTCTGTCGTGCTACAGGAACTCTACATCGGATATTATTCCAAAACAATCGGCTTCAACTTCTTTTTTACATAAAGCTCAATCCCCAGAATATTGATCTTAGTTTATGCATGAAGTGCTTTCGGTATTTAATGAATTTCTTTTATCAAAGTCTCAAAAATCAAAAGCATTCCCGTTGAATTTGGTTCATGATACTTTACTATAAAGCTTATAGATGCATTTATTGTGTTTGTCCCCAACAATGGTTAGTATGATTTCCGCAGTGATGCTTGTACCATTATCTTTTGGGCTAAAATTTCCACCCTCCATTTTAGAAGGCATCGTTCGAGTGTTCTTCTCTGTCATTAGGCTAAAGAGTTTTGGGGTTTATAACTGTTTCATTGTTTTCTATACTTTGACTCATAGTCATATAGGATTGTATAATTTTTAATGCTTTTGATGGGGATAGGTAGGTTCATTATGTTTATATTATAAGCAAGAAGAAAGTGTCCAAGCTTGCCTAGGTTCCATATATGAGATTCATATCCAAAGGTATATATATATATATATATGATTTAACAGCAATTAACATATAGAAGACAAGAGGGGAGGATCAGAAGAGAAGATTTGGAATTTAAGCCCTTTGGATAGACTAATCATTCTTCTCTCGGAAGGTTCAATCTTTCCTCTTAAGTTATGTTTAGTTGGACATAAAATTTTTAATGGAATATAATGAAATGGAATAGTTTATAATGGAATGGAACGTAAATGGATATAATATTAGAAAATTATTGTTTGGAAAGGATGAAAGGGTTTATAATGTAATGTAGGAAAATGCTATTTGGATAAAAGATTTATAATGTAATATAGTGTAAAATGGTTTATCATTTTACATTCTATTCTAAACCCTTCAAATTGAAGGAATTTTATCTTTACTGTTTAGGATAAAATGATATGTAATATGAAACTCTCCTCTTCCGTCTTGTTTCATTCTATTCTATTATAAAACCTCTTCCCAAATAATAGAATAATATTACATTTTATTCCATTCTATTATTAAACTTTCAATCAAAGATAGTCTTAAAAGCTAACCTGTCTAAGGAACTAATATGACTAATAGTAAATTGTGTTGTTGGAAACATTTAATTTATATAAACTGTGATTTTCACAAGGTGAAAGTCTATTTTTTGGCTGTTGGAAAAAGAAAATAAAACAATTCCAAGCATAATAAGCTAATGATATGCATGTTCTTTTTTAAAAACATACATATTTTTAACCTTCACCTGACCTTAATGAGATTGAGCCTTTATATACAAAGTGTGAAGAAGAGCGTAAACCTTGATTTGAATCGTAATGTTTTTTATAACGTTAGGTCTATTGTAGAGATCTTTGGCATCTTCAAAGAATGTTAACTCCAGATTAAAGCACGCTAGTTCTGAAAGCTAGAAACCTTTCACTAAAATTTACAGGGATCCTCGGCCATGATTAAAACTCATTTTGAAATAGCTACATCATGGATTTCTCTGGACGGGATCTGCTGGAAAACATCTTCTTTTTAACTCATTTATGTTTCAGAAACTAATGATAGATATGCAATCAATGAAAGCATGATAAAAGTTTTACTCTTTAGGTAAGAGTTGTGAGCAGATCGCAGTGCATATATGTCAAAGAAATTTCAATCCTTTCCCTGTAAAAAGGCACAAATGATGGTGTACTTTTATGTCACTTCACAGTCCCACGAGGAAGAAATGCATATGAAACTTCTCTCTCTCTCTCTCTCTTTTTTTATAATTTTTTTCTTGTTTGCAGAACATAAACAGGACATGCGTTTACCGTCAGGTGTTAGTCCCTACCAAAACCTACCACTTTTCACCCGCCCCTTTGGTTTGCTTCTTCATTACGTCTTTAAAATTTGCAGAGAGAAAGATTGATGGGTTTGACAGATTCTGAATTCTGAATCACCATCTGTTCCATTCTTCACAGTTCCAAAGGCCCAACAATAACTTCATAAAGGCCTCATGACTCTGACTTCGCCTTCTGATCGTATCTGATCCAAGGAAACATGTTGACATCACACGCACTTAAGCCTTTATCCTCCTGTGTCCGCGTGTATATAAAAGCATATACAATCTGTATACATACACTGTTAATGTACTTTCGGCTGTGTAATATAAATGTCTCGATGCAATAAGGAAGACTTTTCCACGGTCGAGACAGGAGAAGCGACAGATATTAGATATGGTTCACCAAAAATTCCAAGAAAGATAAAGGTGAGGGTTTGGTAATCTCGAGAAAGGTAACTGAAGTGAGGAGATGATGAATTGAAGGACAATAGACGTGATTCTCTCTCCCTCTACACACATTTCTCTGTGTCCCTAAAAATCACAAATTTTCTTTGCAATTCGATTTTGACAGGTTAAATTTTGATTAATTTTGTAGGGCTCTTACTACTAATATGTGTATGTCACAGCAATCTGTTTATGAGTTTAGGAGTGTCAAGGAGAGAGCTATAGAGTCTGACCAAAAGTGAAGCAGAAACTGAAGAAATAGACGTGTTTTCTTATGAAAGCTTTCGTACCCTTACACAAAAGGTGATGGGTAGGAGAGAGAGAGAGACAGAGAGAGGATGAAAAGAAAAGAACTAGACAGTCGAAGAAACTAAGGAAATTCTCAGTCATCTCCTCCGCTGAGACCATATTATAAGTCACATCTCTCTCAGTCCATATTGATAGGATTTGGGTTCGCAGGTATAATGTTGGTTCTGAGAAAACTACAATCACCCTCATTTTCTTTTTTTTTTTCTTTTCTTGAGATGAAAAGATATATATGTGCATTTGTGCATTCACATTATTGAATCATGTAAATATATAATAACTGAAGATTCTACAACTCTAGGGTACGAACCCTAACCCTAAACTACATTGAGTACATATCTACATAGATACGTACGTGCCACATTTTAAAAGAAATAAATATTACTTGTTATTTGCTTTAACTAATGTTAGAAGCTCATGCCGTCATGCGTAATAGAGAAAGAGGCTTGAGTCTTTGAGCTAACAATTGAAGCACAACTAGGGGATGATTTAACTCCTGTGTGAGAGTGAGAGAAAGGTACGAAAATAGTGTCATGACTTCTGTTTCAGGGTCTACAGTTTTGCCAACAAAAGTAGTGGTTGAAAACAGTGAGAGGTTGTGCTGGGAAAGTAGTGAAACATATTAAAATAATAATTATTTTTTTAAAAAAAAGGCTGAAGACACCTTACATGGGAGAACATGATCTACTTTTATGAATCGGATCCAATGAGGGCGATGTACTGTTTCCTACTGTATTGATTATTTACAATCATATGAAAGAAGTAAGAGGTGAATCTCTGTGTTTTACATAAAGCAAAGCTACAAGATCTCTTTATAAGATTAACTCGACAGTAATTGAGGGTAAAAATATGCACAAAATCATGTTCTTTCTTTAACATTTTGAGTTTGAGTATCTAAAGTACTGACCAAAAAGAGAAAGAAATATGGAATATTTGCTGAGTTTATGCGTTAGGGAAACCTGTTGACCTGCTAGTACATGCAGCAGGTTCCATATCTTTAGATAGATTGCACAAATATTTCTCATTAATCAAAAGAAGATGAGTCCAAAAGCACGATTAGAAGTAAAATTTTGGTCAGCTGATAAAGTGCGACTTAGAGTTGAATTTTATATTTTTATAAATAACTTTTTGAAATCTACGGCTAACAATTAGTTGCATAAAATTTATAGAGTAAAGTAAATCAGTGGTCCTCAAGAACAACAAAGAAAAAAATAAAGAAAGGCAAGAACATATTGCGTAAAGGAGGACCAAGTCGTAGACTTAGGCTAAGAGAATCCTCTTTATAAACATAACCAATGATATATCATTTATTCTTGAGCATAAATAATTAATGACACAGAAATGGGCAACTCCGGCATGCACATGCCTTGAGTTGCACTGATGACACAACAAAAGCTTCAATAACCACACACTGCTTTATTGTACACCCTTATTTATCCTGTGCTAAAACACCGATACTTAAAGCTAATGGTTTTAGCAAGTATACTTATAATATAACAACCAGACCAATTACCAAATAAATTATTAATTAGGCAACAATAGAACTTGAGTGTTCTAGCCAAAGGGTCCATGTGAGGCTACCTAGCTAGAAACGTTATAATACCATACCAAGAGTGTTCTTGCAGGCATGCCTTGAGAGGTTGCTAAAAACCCTACATGGGATTCATGCCTGATCAACTGTCAATTCACATGCTACCTTCTCCTCCTCCTCCTTCATTGATATTCCCTGATGGGTTATCATTCCAAGGAAGGTGATAAGGAAGAGACACGCTGGGAGCTTGGTAGAAACCTCCTTCATTACCAATCCTTCTATTGAACTGATCAACTCCCCTCTGGCGAGATGCCGACATTGGTGTCATTGAGCTAACTCCTGACGCTGGCAATGCTGTGGGGATCTCATTGGAGGCGTAGCGAATCAGATCAGCATTCGCAGCATCAAGCTCCCTCTGCAATCTCTGAACCTGTCTTTGGAGGAAGGAAATAGCACCCACACAGCCATAAACTGGGTCTCTCACTCGTGCCTCGGCTTCATAAGCGAGAGAGTTCACGGCATCTTCTCTCTGGTGAGGTAGTACTTCATTCAGTAGCTTGGTGACATTGCTTGCTCCAAATATCTTGTGGACATTGGCAAATTTTTGAGGCTCCTCAGGTGGGAAGTAAGGGGCAAATATGCAACCCGGCATGCATTTCCTTCTCAAGAATTTGCAGGCAGCACATGGGGAGTTGTAAGAGCTTGACGAAGCCATTTTTCTCTGAACAAAAGGATTTACAATCCATAAACAAATAAAAAATTTCTTGTGGATTTTCCTTGAATACAGAAAAACTCACACTTCAGATGAAGTTTGACGACAAATTTATATTAATACTTTTCACAAGATTTTCATCTCTTTTCTAAGAGAAAACTGCAGAACAGAACTACTTCCTTTTTTTCTTTTTCTTCACAGTTTCCTTCAAAAGAATCGTTTTTAATTATGTTACAAATTGTTAACTTTTTACCGAAGTTTTCATTATTTAGCTATTCTAATAAGCAAATCGTCTGTACTGGGTCTAGTAGGGATATGCTTCATGATTTATAAGATGAAGTAACATACAGTTTGTGCAACTCACCTCCCCGAGTCCTTCCCTTTCTCCATCTCTCTTTCCTTCTTTATTCTTCTCCAGCTCCAACAGATCACATGAACACAAACACAAGTCTACCAAAATTATGAATCTAAATCGATCTATAATGTACCTTGAAACCTTCCTTCTTTTTATTTTCTTTGCGTTTTGTTCACCTTTTCCTTGTAGTGGTCTTGATTGTTTCTATTTTCATGTTGCTACTTCTTAATTAGGCCCTCAAAAACAATTTAACTCTTACACATTACTTTACAGCCAAATTATATCTCCTGCTGCATGCGTCATTTTAGTTTTGGTTTCAGATTTTGTCTTTTCTATGAATTCACCAACTCCTATCCCTCAACACATCAAGCTCCTCCACATACCCTTTCTTTTACTCTCTGATTGTCCATCGATGTATACACTTTTAACTTAAGAGGATTTACAAAATGATACACACACACCCACACCCACACCCACACCCACACCCTTTCTTTTACTCTCTGATTGTCCGTAGATGTTTACACTTTTAGCTTGAGAGGATTTACAAAATGATATATATAATATAAGTTAAACTTTGATGATTAGAACAGTGCAGTTAGGCATAATTATGTATTCATATCTTTAATAAATATTGCTCATGAACAGACATAGAAAAGCCCTAAATCAGAGGCTTTTAACCAATGGGCTGTTAGTAGTATCTGTTAGCTAGCCTTTAGCTAACCACAAAACAACAAAAACTGAAGAGAATTGTTAGACATAGAAAGGTATAAAGAAGCTACAGACGTTTACCTGTTTATGATCTAGGTTCCTTTGATCAGATGAACAAAAAGAGGACTACCTTTTTGCTCTTTCAGGGGCTGTTTCAAGAGCTAACCAAATGTTCTTTGTTCCTTCCAAGAAAAAACTTAAACCTGTGCAAGTGAAAGAACAAGCTTCACAGATTCATCATTTATGAGAGATGAGCCCTCAAAGAGGAAACCCTAACTGTAGAAAGAGAGGATGTGAGGTGTGGGAGAGAGGCAAAATGCGGTTGCTAGCAAGGCAACAGGGCAAAGAGAATTTAGTAAAATTAGTGGATAGAGAAGGAACGGAGCTAGGCAAAAGACAAAAGTAATAAATGGGAGGTACACTATAAAGAATGGCTAATCAAATAATAATATTTGGTTTGTGGGGATGTCTCCTATTTTTCATTATATCATATGTCTCTTTCCCATGCCCTATGCCAATACTTATTTTATGTTATATCAAATATAGGCCAAACCACGTTAACTCATTTGAGAAAATGGCTCTTTTGTTTCTAATATTTTATCTATAAGCAAACTAGTAACTCAGAAAATACATATTTTATCCAAGAACAGGACCCTTGGGGATTTGTCCGTAGAAAACTAAACACTTCTCATATAATTTTACAATCGATTCAACTCATAATTGCAAATGAATAAGTTCAATTTGGATGTAGTTATTTATTCTGTTAGTATGTTGTCTGTCCCTGCATGATTACCTCCAATGGTGAGTGTACACTACATGATGTATTTATCTTTTACTTGGTATTGGGATAACACATCAACTTCGACCTCGTAATTAAGAGTTTAGCACTAACCTCATTTTCACGAAACAGTCGATAATTGCAATATCATGAGAATTCATTGAAGATGCACGAACATCATTTCTGCCTGCAATTAAGGAAAAGGTCCCTCTTCATTATGATTTTCAGTAGCTTTGACCTTTATGCATAATTCAACCCACATAATTTGCATTCCCTTGATTAATAATAATTAGACTCTATCAAGTAATACCAAGTATATATGTATGCTAGTTTTAATTACAACTTGTAAGCGTCAACTTTCCCCTGATTAAGAATGTGCCAGTGGTAGGGCGTCTGCAACACTATTTGCTCTTGAGGGGCAGTTTCCTAGTTTAAGGATGGTACTAAATAATGTCATATAAGATCAGAATTGCAGAAAAATATACTGGGTTGCATAATTTGCATTTGAAATTGTGAGCCTCAAATTAGAATCAACATTGATAGCTCTAATTTCATTATTCATTTAGTAAAAGTCCCATTTTAATTTCTCACATATTTTTGAAGAATTCACATATAATTGCATTCTTAACATGGAAGTATAAAACTTTTACTTTGAACAACTATTTTAATTAAATTATTGTAAGTACTTTACTTATATAATTTATTCCAAATAACTTCAATTTCAATTTTAGAAAACAAAGTTTGGTGAATAACAT
>JANZLC010024157.1:0-10547 GCA_026413385.1 Erythroxylum gracilipes
TCGATTGCCTTTAGGGCACTACTCTAACAATCTTACAGTACTGTACAAACATAAGTCGAGTTATATGATATATAAGTCGAGTTACAAAATGTACAAGTCGAGTTACAACATATACAAGTTGACTTATTGGTACTGTAAATGCGTAAGTCGAGTTACACAAGTTGACTTAAACTAACAGTTGATACTCCGACGGCATCCATGGTAGAGATGATCCTACGGTGTAGATGATGATACGTGGATGATGAACTGGTCGCCAGTAGATGATGGTCGCGGTGGAGAATGACAGTGGTGGAGTGTTCAGATCGTCTCCCTCTAGGTCTCCCGAATGAATGTGTGTGGTCTCTGTCGTGGTCGCTGACTCTATGGTATATGGTACTGTGTAGTGTCGAGCCTTCTGTATATGGTCAGCCTCCTATGACCTAATTTGGCAATTATTTAAAGAACCGAGGCCGGCCAGGTCAGAAACAGTCTGGGTTTCCGTTTGCACGTTGTGACGTGTGAGTTAATCCTCGTCGCGACGTGTACTCTAGCTTGCTCACCGCGACGTGTTGATTTATTGGCGTCGCAACGTGTGGTAGTCTGTTGAGGCATCGCGATGTGGAATGTGGCATACGTCGCGATGTGCGGCTCTGTTCTGCTGGACCTCGTCGCGACGTGGGAGAAGGCGTACGACCTGTTGACTTCTTGGCATGGTTGACTCCTTTGTGTTCCTACAATTAAATCACAATTTGCAGCATCAATTGTTATTTGGAAAAATTATAATGCAATTAATATCAATTTGTAACAATTTTACTATCAAATTACAAATAATATGAGCTCAACATAAGGAACTAATTTAAGCACAAAAGTCGCAATTAGGAGTTTAAAAGTACATCAACAATTATTAAACTGCAGCCAATTAATGATGTAAACTTGGGCTCAATCAAATTCCCTCACACTTAGACCATTGTACTCCTGGACAAAGTTTACAAGAGTCAAAAAGTTACAAGTGTAAAAGAGAAATATGCCCACGCTCAAAGCAATAAAAGGAAATTAGCTCAATTCACTTCCTCAGAATTCAATCAAAACAAATTGGAAGAGTGCTAATAAAACAAACACTGGAAGAATTTTAATTCAAGAGATTGAACATAAGAGATGTCACTCAAGGTAAGGTGTTTGCGCTCATCTTACTTGTGTTTAGGGATATTTTTACTCTCAATCTGCTTAATCTATATTCTACCATAAGCTTGTGTCAGTTCTATTTCTCCACTACAAGAACTATCATTTTGAAAATCAAGAGGCCTTTTCAGGGTTGTAACGTGCGGAAGGCTAAATGGATGAATGAAGTGAAAGAAAGAAAAAGTATGAGCATATGCTCTAAATTATGAAACGGATGTCAACAGTTGAACTATTAATCACAACATTTATATAAACACATTTTTTTTCACCACTGTCTCATTTAAGAGACATTGTCCCTTTTTGGGACACACAAAATTCACTACCCCTGTTTTGGGACTTTTTTTTCTTTTTTTTTATTTTTTTAATGCTAATGCAAAATAACTAATGACATCATATAAATATGCATGCAAGTGCTCATAAATAATAAGGCTCAAAGGGCTAGCAAGGGATAAGTGTTTAAGGGACTGTGTTTGGGGAAAAGGGCTTGAACAAGGAACGCCTCTATCATATCAACAAAATTCTAGTCCATCAAGCTTTGAGTAAGAATTGAAACAAGTTCTAGAGAAGTATGAAATAAGCAGATGCACACAAAGATAGAAGAAAAATTTTGGCTCAAATATCCTTGCAACAAGGGTATTGTCTCAATGAACAATCTCAAGTCTCAAAAACTTCAAGTGCTACTTTGTTAGCATGCCTCCATTCACTTTGTGTTGAAAACATTAAAAGTAAAATTTTGCCAACTCCGACTATTGTTAAAAGAATGGAAGGTATTTTCAAAAACTCAAGCACCACTTTGAAACTTATAAAATCTTTTCACACAACAGTTACAAAATACCAGAGTGGAGAAAGTTTGAATTGAGTAAAAAGTTTAGGCATAAATATCATTTTGTAAAAAGTGTGATGTTGCGACGTGAAGTTGTGTGCTCGTCGCGACGTGCATTCATAAAGGTCGGCCTCGCTACGACGTGTAACCTGTCGCCGCGGCGAGGGACAACAGAATGGCCAAAAATTTTAAATTTACCAAGTTTTTACCAACATAATGCAAGATTGGCTAACACAATTCATAAACAATTGTCAACAGTCATGCAACATGAAAGACAGACAGGGAAACAACTCCCCCACACTTAAACTAGGCATTGTCCTCAATGAAAATGTAGCAATGAAGGCAGGAAAACAGCAAGCACAAAGAGATAAGCAGCATTATTAAAATGGAAACCTACTGAAGAAAGTCAAAAAATATAAAAACAACCTAACTACCTACGAATCTCCCCCACACTTGTTCAAGAAAGCACGAACTGAAAAATCACAGCACTAAACACATTCCTAAAGTAAATAAACAAATGAGGGAGAGAAGGAACCTGATATTCATGGAGGTTTGGGGGTCTCATGGTAGAGCTTTAGCAGATGCCCATTGACTTTGAGTCTAGCGCCAGTTTGTTCGTGTAGAAATTCTACCATTCCAAAACTGTGTACTTTAGTGACCACGTACAGTCCCTCCCAACGAGTGTTGAACTTGCCATGCTTAAACTTGAACCGAGCTTTGTATAAGAGGACTTTGTCTCCTTCTTTAAAACTCTTCCTATGAAGAATCTTGTCATGCATTAGCTTTGCCTTTTCTTTATAGAGACGAGAGTGTTCATATGCTTCAAGCCTTAACTCTTCCAATTCCTGCAGTTGGAGTTTCCTTTCCATACCTGACAGTTCCAAATCCATGTTACATTGTTTAACCGCCCAATAAGCCTTATGCTCTAATTCTACTAGAAAATGGCATGCTTTGCTATAAATCATCCGGTATGGGGACATTCCTATGGGGGACTTGTAAGCAGTACGATAAGCCTACAGTGCTTTTTCTAAGCGAAGACTCCAATCTTTTTTAGATGGCTTGACTATTTTCTCTAAAATGTGCTTCTCCTCTCTGTTTGAAACTTCAGCTTGGCCATTTGTTTGGGGATGGTAAGCAGTGGAAACTTTATGCGTAACTCCAAATTTGGAAAGTAAGTTAGTAATAACCCTATTGCAAAAATGGGTACCGCGATCGCTGACTACTACCTTTGGAATGCCAAACCGACAGAAGATATTTGACTTAAAAAATTTGGACACTATTTGCGCGTCATCTGTTCATGTAGGCACGGCCTCTATCCATTTAGAGACATAATCAACAGCTAGGAGAATATACACAAGGCCAAAAGATGGGGGAAATGGACCCATGAAATCTATTCCCCAAACGTCAAAGATCTCACAAAACAAAAGTGGAAATCCATTTTGTGGCATTTCATGTAATTTTCCCAGTCCTCTAAATCGTTGACACTTATCACATGATTGGCATAAATGAAATGAATCCTTAAAGAGGGTTGGCCAATAAAAACCCAAATTCAGAACTTTCTGAGCCGTCCTCCTAGCACTGAAATGTCCTCCACAAACCATTGAATGGAAAGCTAAAAGTATAGCTTCGAACTCCTCATTGGGGACACATCTCCTAATTACCTGGTCACTACATATCCTCCATAGATGAGGCTCGTCCCAGATGTAATGTCGAGCTTCGCTCCTTAATTTTTGAGCCTATGCCTGGGACATGAAAGCAGGAGTTAATGTTGCCATCAAGTAGTTGACAATATGCGCATACCAGGGTTCTTTGAGAACGGAAGCGTATAGTACTGCATCGGGAAAAGAATCACAAGTAAGGTCTGAAGAGTCTACTCCCTGTGTCTCTTCCGGTAATCTGCTCAAATGGTCAGCTACGTGGTTTATCGCGCCAGCTCGATCCTTTATCTTAATGTCAAACTCTTGAAGAAGCAAGGTCCATCGTATTAATCTAGGTTTAGACTGTGGTTTTGTTAAAAGGTATCTGATGGCGGCATGATCAGTAAAAATGATGACATGCGAATTGAGCAAATATTGCTGAAATTTTTCTAAGGCAAACACCACAACAAAGAGGTCCTTTTCGGTTGTGGTGTAATTTGTTTGAGCTGGATCCAACGTCTTAGAAGCATAAGGGATCACTCTTGCTAGTTTGTCCTCTCGTTGACCTAACATAGCTTCTACAACACAATTGGAAGCATCACATGAGAGTTCAAAAGGAAAATTCCAATCAGGAGCAATTAAAATCAGAGGAGAAATGAGTTTGGATTTAAGTGTATCAAAGGCCTTTTTGCAAGAATCATCAAATTCAAAATTTTCATCCTTTTGCAAAAGTTTTGAAAGAGGCAATGCGATTTTGCTAAAATTTTTAATGAATCTCCTATAGAATCCTGCATGACCTAGAAATGATCTGATGTCACAAACACAGGCAGGGTAAGGCAAAGAAGATATGACCTCGATTTTAGCTTTGTCAACCTCAATTCCTTTTTCTGAAATCAAATGTCCTAACACTATACCTTCTTTTACCATGAAATGGCATTTTTTAAAATTCAAGATCAAGTTCTTTTCAATGCACCGCTCAAGAACCTTTGTCAAGTTGAAAAGGCAAGTATCAAATGAGTCACCATAAACTGTGAAATCATCCATAAAAACTTCCATGCACTTTTCTAGAAATTCACAGAATACAGTCATCACACAACGTTGGAAAGTCCTGGGAGCATTACATAAACCAAAAGGCATCCTTTGATAGGCAAAGGTGCTGAAAGGACATGTGAAAGTGGTTTTATCCTGGTCCTCGAGTGCAATAGGTACTTGAAAGTACCCTGAGAAACCATCGAGGAAACAGTAATGCGATTTCCTGGCTAGTCTTTCAAGCATCTGGTCGATAAAGGGTAAAGGGAAATGGTCCTTACGGGTGGCGTCGTTTAATTTGCGATAGTCGATACAAACTCTCCACGAATTCTGCACTCTCGTAGGAATGAGTTCATCCCTATCATTCTTTACTACCGTGATCCCACTCTTTTTGGGTACTACATGAATTGGGCTAACCCACTCACTGTCGGAAATCAGATATATTATCCCAGCACTTAGTAATTTTGTGATCTCCTTCTTCACCACGTCAAGGATAAGTGGATTAAGTCGTCGCTGCGGCTGCCTGACCGTCTTGAAACCTTCATTCAGCAATATCCTATGGGTGCAAATAACAGGGCTAATCCTGGGTATGTCTGCTAAAGTCCATCCTATCGCACGCTTATGTTCCCTTAACACTTTCAGGAGTTTCCGTTCCTTAGATTAGGATAATGCATTGGAAATTATAACAGGTAATTTACCATTGGGCTCAAGAAAAACATACTTTAAAATGGCAGGTAATGGTTTCAATTCAAGCACGGGTGGTTGTAGAATAGAAGGAATCAACTTATGTAGTTCTAGAGGGAAAAGATTACTTCCTGTGTTTCCCGAAGTAGATTCCAACTTTTGGTGATCCGGAGCACGCACGACTTGCAATAGATTTTCCTGGTGCTCTTCGACTATGCTTTGGTGATGAGGTACACCCTTTTCAATAGTTTCTACTTCAGCTTCGATTCTTGCGAGTTCATTGTCAGAGCATGAATCATTAGAGACGACACTAAGCATATTAACTCCAAGGAGTGAGTAATCCTCATGGGGGTGTTTCATGGCTTCATACATGTTGAAGCTTACCTGTTGTTCACCAACCTCCATGGTGATCTTTCCTTCCTTCATGCTTATCATTGTGCTTGCTGTTCTCAAGAAAGGTCATCCGAGAATCAGTGATGTATCCTACACAACTTTAGTTGACATGTCAAGCACATAAAAATTGGCAGGAAACACTAAACCTTTCACCTGGACTAAGATGTCCTCTATGATGCCCACGGGATGCCTAAAAGATCTATCGGTCAATTGTAAAACTACCGAAGTAGGTTTTATATTTTTCACTCCTAACGCTTCGTAGACTGATTTAGGCATCACATTAATAGCTGCCCATAGATCCAATAATGCTCTTCCTATAGTCACCTTTCCTATTATGCAAGGAATGGTGAAAGATCTGGGGTCTTGACATTTGACCGAGATTTGGGGTTTAAAAAGGGAGGACACATTGGAGCTCACTTGTACTCGTTCATTTAGCCTAAACTTCCTCTTATTAGTGCACAAATCCTTCAAGTATTTGGCATAGGCCGGAACTCGTTTGACTAGGTCTAGTAAGGGAACATTAATCTCCACCTTTCCAAATAAGTCAATTATATCCTTCTCATGTTTGAGCTCATTCATCTTCTTGCTCATTAGGTAAGAATTTGGAAAGGGAAGGTCTCTCAGAATAACCTCCTTACTAGTGGCTTCATGTTCGCTTTACTTTACCTTCTCGGCTCTTTCTTCCGAACTACTTGGAGTTGTTCCTTTCTCCTTAGCGATTGATTTCTTCTTTTCTTTCAACAGATTCTCCTCTCTAGTACTTTCCGATCTTATTACCTTTTCCTTAAATTGAGGCGCTTCATCAACCTCAATTTCCTTAATGCATTCTTCTTCATCTAGAATGTTGAATTGCACTTGCTTTCCACTTCGTAAAACTATTGCATTAAGGCTCTTCGGATTCATCACAGTATTTGAAGGAATTGATCCACTGCTCCTAGCTTGATTTTCACTCATGTTGTTAGACAACTGAGTGACATAAGTGTTTATGTTTTCCGCCTTGGTTTCCCATTGTTCCATTCTCTTTTCCAAGGCATTGAACCGGGTAGCAGTCTTGGAGGAATCCTGTTGAATCAAATTCGCAATTGCGTTAAACTGGTTGGCATTTGAATTCCTCTATTCCTTCATCAGGGTCATCATACTGTGCAGCAACTGGTTTGTGTCCTCTTTGGGTTGCACCGTCAAAGCTTGTTGATCGGAGAACTGTATGTTTGATGATCCAGCTCCACTTCCTTGTTGGAATCTGTTCGGTGCTCTCCCTTCATCGTTCCTCCAACTAAATCTTGGGTGAGCTTTCCACCCCTCATTGTAGGTGTTGGAGTATGGATCCCATTTTGGATTTTGTCTTCCGGGATATACTGCTGAAACTTCCTCATATCGTTCGGGGCAAATGCTCGAGATGTGCATTACTG
Organism: Erythroxylum gracilipes; assembly: GCA_026413385.1. Lineage (NCBI taxonomy): Eukaryota > Viridiplantae > Streptophyta > Magnoliopsida > Malpighiales > Erythroxylaceae > Erythroxylum > Erythroxylum gracilipes. Next base: position 7,134 of record JANZLC010024157.1, read on the forward strand.
ACCCACAAGTTTCACAACTAGGTGCAGTAAGGTCTGTTGAGGAAGAGGGGCGATGCACATTCAAATATTTAAGCTCGGCCATGATGAATGATAGCTGTGAGGTTATCCTATTTTCCAGGGAATCCACCTTCGATTCTAGGCTCTCCATTCTTTTAGCTTGAGCCGTTAAGGCTCCCACTTTGTGTACCCCTCTAGAATCGCGGACACTGTATTGCTGGTTGTTGATGGCCATCTTCTTAATAAGGTACCAAGCTTCCGATGTCGTGAGGTCAATCAGGGATCCTCCTGATGCGGCATCCAACATTCCTTTCTCTTGATTCTTTACCCCATCATAAAAGTATTGCACTAATTGCTCATCCGGGATTTGATGATGGGGGCAACTCGAAAGTAGGTCTTGGAAATGGTTCCAAAAGTCATACAGGGACTCATCATAGTCTTGTTTCGCCGAGTATATCTCCTTCCTCATCGATGACATCCTGGAGGCGGGAAAGTACTTTTCCAGAAAAGCTTTTCGCAGATTTGCCCAACTGTAGTAAGCATTAGCCACATGCCTCGGGAGGCTCATGTACCACTCCCGAGCCTTTCCTTCTAGCGATAGGTGAAAAACTTTCCAAAGCACTTGATCTAAATGTGCTCCTACAGGTTTCATACTTTGACAAATCATTGAAAGTGCTTGTAGGTGCATGTAAGGATCTTCTCCTACTAAACCGTGAAATTTTGGAAGGGAATTTATCAACAAACCTTTCACTTCGAAATTCACATCAAAGTTAGGGCAAGCCGCGGTAAAAGGATCGTAATTAACATCTGATGTAGTGGCTTCCCTAAAAGTCCTACGTCTATGGTTCCCGTTGTTATCTCCTACTCTCTCCTGTTCACCATTTAATCCTTGATCTCCATTCCTAGGTTGGTTTACAGGGAAATTCTGATCTTCAGCCATGTTCTGCTCTTGCTCAATTATCCTAAATCTCTCTTGTTCTTTCCGCTCTTTCCTACGTCTCCTAAAATATCTTTCTACATTGGGTTGGAAATGAACAAGCCTAACTCTTCTAGGCATGCACAAGAGCAATTCACAAAGGCAAAGCAAAGTATGAAGCTATAGCAAAATTGTCTCACAAATACACACAATCAAGCAAAAAGTGAAGTGTGATAGGTGCGAGTGTATGTAAGTATGCATGTATGTGTGTAAAAATTGCTATGTGAAATAAAAGTATGAAAGGTAAAAGTATGCAAGTATGCTTGTTTAATGAAATTAAACCTATACTATCAACACATATGAAATTCAAACTATGAAAATGCAATGTAAAAATGACTTGGCTAACCTATGGAAAACCAATTTCTTGGTTCCCCGACAACGGCGCCATTTTGATCGCAGCTCGTCATTCAATCATAAGATCGATCCTTGGAAACCGGTCAAAAATAATAAAATCCAAAGATTGCAGTATAAGATGCAACCTCGGGTCGTCTCACTTCTTGGAATCGACGAAAAAGGTTTAAAGCTAGCCTAAAAGTCAAACATGCAATTGAAATTGGTAAAAGAACGGGGGTTTTGTAAATTGATCCAAATTGAGTAAAATAACTAAATTAAAGAGAATTGTATGAAAAGTATCTTTTTGGATTTTTTGGGAATTTTAAAACAAACTAAGTTCAATCGATAATCAAATTGGATAAAGGACCTTTTGAAAATGAGCTTAGGCCATCATGGTTCAAAATTAATTTGCGGGGATCGAATCCACTAAGTTTCCGAGAAATTAACCTTAAAGAACCCTTTAAGTCTAATGATTTAATTAAATAACCCATTAATTAAATCCTTGCTAAAAACCTTAGTGTGTGAAATGGACATGTTTATGCAATTGGTCATCAGATCAAACATAATCATTCATATCAAACACAACCATGCAGATAATTAGAATTAATGCAATCTCCTAAGACATATATGAGACCTCATATATTCCAGCACAAGATTCCACATAAACAGTATCCAAGTCACAAAATATTGTTCAACACATGATTAAACCCTAACCATGCTAATCTAATCATACCACTATAATCTCTAACCAGAGTTGTACAATAATATAATTAAATTTCAAACAATATTTGACTACTCCCCTTTGAAGCTCACGGTGAACTCAAGCCATTGCTACATCTTCAAGAGGATCGGTTAGCCATGCATAACTCCGGCGATATCCATCACTGCTGAAATCCCGACGCTAACCATGGCTCTAGAGACTGATGACGAAGTGACGGTGAAGTACCTGGTGATGGTGGATGGTGATCGGATGCAAGGATGAATGATGAAGGTGTCTCTGGTGGCTGCCGATTGTGGTGTCTTCTGTATATTCGATGGTGTATTTTTTTATAAGTGTGAGTCGCAGCCGACCTTGTTTGTGGTAAGCCCCCTCCGTGATGACCTAATTTGGTAAGTATTTAAAGAACCGAGATGGGCCGGGTCGGAACAGTGAGAGAAGTTTCCTTTTACGGTCTGGGTATCCGTTTGCACGTCGTGACGTGCAAATCAATGTGCGTCGCGACGTGCGGCTCTGCTTGCTCACCGCGGCATACTGAATTGTTGACGTCATGACGTGGTTGTCTATTGAGGCGCCGCGACGTGGAATGTGGCATACGTCGCGATGTGCCTGGTTTGATCTATTGGACGCGTCGCGACGTGCTGGAAGGCTCACGACCTGTTGACTTCTTGGCATGGTTGACTCCTTTGTGTTCCTATAATTAAATAACAATTTGCAGTATCAATTGTCCTTGGAAAAATTATAATGCCATCAATATCAATTTGTAACAATTTCACTAACAAATTGCAAATAATATGAGCTCAATATAAGGAACTAATTTAAGCACAAAAGTCGCAATTAGGAGTCAAAAAGCACATCAATAGTTATGAAAATGTAGCCAATTAATAATGTAAACTTGGGCTCAATCAAATTCCACCACACTTAGACCTTTGTACTCCTGGACAAAGCTTGCAAGAGTCAAATAGATACAAGTGTAAAAGAAAAAATCCACCCATGCTCAAAACAATACAAGGAAATTGACGCAATTCACTTTCTCAAAATTCAATCAAAGCAAATTGAAAGAGTGCTAATAAAACAAACACTGAAAGAATTTAAGTTCAAGAGATTGAACAAAATAGAATCACTCAGGGTAAAGTGTTTGCGCTCATCTCACTTGTGTTTAGGAATATTTTTACTCTCAATCTACTTAATCCATCCCCTACCATAAGCTTGTGTCAGTTCTATTTCTCCACTACAAGAACTATCATTCCGAAGATTAAGAGGACTTTCAGGGTTGTAATGTACAGAAGGCTATATGAATGGATGAAATGAAAGAAAGAAAAAGTATGAACACTTGCACTAATTTTAGAACCGATGCCAACAATTGAATTGAAAAACTTAACACTTACAA
>JANZLC010024158.1:0-10543 GCA_026413385.1 Erythroxylum gracilipes
TTTACCCACCTTATAAGCAAAATCCACAAAATCAATGGCTTCCTTCTCTTTGATCTTGGATAGCCTCTTGATTACCTAAAACACAACAAAATTTCCATAAATTTTCAATAAAAAATCTCAAATTATGCCCTAATTAACACAAACCCTAATCAAAGCTTAATCAAACTTAATCAAGCTTCAAATGAGTTAGAAAACCTCCAATCTAGTTAGAAACCTCAAACCCTAACACTATTCATCATCTTCTTTCTTCAACCAACACCTTTCTCTCACTAGAATTTCTCATTCAACAAAACCACAACCATTCCTCACTAAAGCTTAGGGAAATGAAAGATCTTACCTTAGAAACCTTAGATCTCTTCCTTTTTCCACAAATCTCTCCTTCTTTCCTTGGATTTTCTTCTCCTTCTTCTCTTCTTCCTCTCTTCTCCACGCACTCTCTTCTTCTCTTCCAAGTCCACGACACTCTCCTCCTCTCTTCTTCTAATTTTTCCTTTTCATTTACCCTAACTCTTCCAAATTTGCCCTCACTTAATAGTACCTTACCTAAAATGCCCTTGGTTACTTTTCAACTACCCCTTACTTCATTTAGTTCCATTCCAACCAACTTTTAATACTCCACTCATCTAGCTCAATCCTTCTCTCAATTTCTAGTTCTAATCTTTCCCTCCAATTCTAATTAATGGTCCAAAATAAATAAATAAAAAATTTTTGAACCATTAAACAAACACAATTAAACAATTTAAGCAATTTAGGAAATTCAAAATCCAACATATACATACAAACTGCTTCGTATGAACAAGTTTCATTGTCATGGTCAAGGTTTTAAAACAAGACTGGACCGTCCCATCGGATCGAAAAATATTTGAACCGGTCGGTTTTTATACATAGAGGTTATTAGGTGAAACCGAACCGTATTACTGATCGGTTCAAAATTTTTCTGGTCGGATCAGACGGTTCAATCCGGTTTTTAAAACCTTGACTAAAATTAAATCAAATACAAAATTTAGAATAACAATTTGAAGGAGGATGTGTTTCATTATTGCCAAAAGTTCTAGATTCTCTAATATTATATAAAGACATAAACTACGCTTCATTCAAAGTATTTGCATCATTTTTACATTTAAATAAATTACAAATTAGTAATATATGAAATTGTTTTCTATTATAAATTTGTAATACGTTATAATGTTAAATATGAGTAATTTAATAGTGAGTTTTTTAATGTTGGATTACTTTTACCAAATAATCTTCATTACTCATTTGTATTTTAATTAGGAATTATGAGAAATAAAAATACATATTATTAATGACTAAAGGATGAACTAAAAGTATAAAAACTTACGTAGCTATATTTTTTCATCGTAAATTCTCATTTTACAGGTGTTCTAGTAGATCTCCCTAAACCTTCACGATATAATTTAATTTTATTTGTCACTTTTGATTGTTCTTCAACAAAAAACTACCTTTACATCCAATCACATCAAAGAGACCGCCCATAATATCAGTTGTACATTTGTCTTCACTATATAAGCAATAAGGATTAAGAAAATAAATTGCTAGGTGGATTCTTTGAGTAAGACATTTATCTCATCGCCAGTTAAGAAAATTTATATAGTCTTGTATAATTTCTCTTTTTTCTTAAAAAGAATTATAATTATTATGCAAACCTTTTACATAAGATCATATATATAGCCTACAGATAGCTTCTTATATGAGTTAATAATCCTCGACAACCTTAAAAATAGAGCCATAATTTTCAAAATGATCAAATAGGTATCCCAAATTTTACTATATAGAATAATAACACAAATTTCTTTTCCTTTCACACTCTTTAATAACTTCTGACTTGATAAATATTTACTTGTCACTAAAGTTTAAAAGTAATAAATTTAGTTGCCAACCTAATAGCAATAAGACACACAATCTCAACCCAATATTCTTGCTTTCTTAACCAAGATAAAAATGTAATATGATTATATATAAAAATTGTGATCTTAGATACACGTGAAACAATATTAGAAATATGATCCATGCAACTAATATCTTTTAAAATGATATTTATATAATAATCAAAGAGACTAATAAATATGCTCATAATTAGACTGTCGCAACTCCCCAACTAATACATAATTAGCTACCTTATTTGTAATGAAATGCAAAACATTCTTTTGTCCAACTCACTTGATATTTTTAGAAAATAATTCAGATAAAGCATGGACATTTTTTCACCATATTAGAAGCATTAATCAACTTGATAAAAGTTGTTCCAATATTACAATAAACTAAGAAATTAATCAAGGTTCTTTATCTTTGATTAATCTACCCATCTACCACAATCATGCATCTTGTTGTTTCCTAATTAAATTTATATCTATCGACAATCAAATGATATTCTTTTTTTTAAAAAAAAAATCTTAAAGCAATGGTACATGAATTTTATAATAAGAAAGTTCCTTAAGTCTTGAATCTATCGTTGTTGTAACATCTATTTTTCTTGAAAGTAGGTGAATTTAAATTATTTGAAGGAATATATGAATGATATAACCATCTAGCCTAATCTCGTTTACATTGCAAAACAATATCCTTATCAACCAAAACACTTTTTAAACTAGGTTAAGAACTAGGCATAGTTTTTGAAGGTAAAAAATGAGAATTTATGTTAATAACATCTTTCCTTTTTCCTTTATTTGATACTTGTTATGCTTCATCACTTCCAAAAGAAACATTATAAGCCTCTTTGTTTCCTTTTTTCATTTTTACTAGTTATTGCAAATAATTTCTAATCCTCTCACATACATTAAATGATACTTTTTTACAAGATATACAATTATATTGAATATTTCCATAAGATATTTGGATAGAAGAAAAATAATTCTATGGTGGATTAAAATTACCACGAGCAGAGGATAGTATATTGAATATTTCCATAAGATATTTGGATAGAAGAAAAATAATTCTATGGTGGATTAAAATTACCACGAGTAGAGGATATTAAGTTCATCGAATCTTTTTTTGATGAATCCATATTTTCCAGTATAATTTCAACCTAAAAGTGTAAAAATAATTTATAAGTTTTCTACAAAACTATAAGATTTGGATATTTTAAAAAAAGCAATAATTATTGAAAATACTTGTCCTACTAAGTACATTTAATTTGACAAACTAGTGTAGCTAACAAAATTCATGTTAAAATATGGTAATAGGAAAGTTTAAAAAGAACAATGACTTACAAGTGAATGAAAAGCTTTTAAATACTATAGACAGTTGAAAAGAAAAATGGATGCCTTGGTTTCATTAATTAACACATTTGATAATTATCTTCCAATCCCAATTTGACACAGGTAAATAATACACAAAACAACCATTCTAGGAAATCAAAATACTAATTTGAAAATATTTGAAAAGATGATCACTTGCATGATTGTGTTGTATGTTCGTTTAAGAAAAACTAAAAAAGATTTGACCATGTAAATGTTGAGCTATTAGCATCTATCACATGCTTCAAAATAAGACATGGTAACGATTATGAATTACTTCCATAAGTTTGTTGATATATATATGTAATATCAACATATAATTGTATAGTCAGTTTAGGAAATTGATGGACCCAATAACCTAGATAAAGACAAGCCCCACATTTAAGGCTCTTTCCCTTAGTAAACTATAAAAATAAATAGTTCAGTACCATCGACCATGTCTCTCCATTTAAAGGAAAACTCTCTGAAGTGAGTGATAAATATTTATTTGACAACCCACGTCGATAAAATATTGTTGTATTTAATTGATGTTTAGCTTTCCTCGAAAATTCTTGTAATTGTTATTTATTTATTTAAGCCAACTCTGGATAAAATATTAGTAATTTAGTATAAGTAAAAAGCTCAACAACCCAAAAGAAAAAAGGGACTCTTATCTTTTTTTTTTTGAATAAAATCAACATTAGCGCAAAAAACAGACAAAAGTAGGGAAGGCAAAGAAAACTAACCCAAGCCAACAGGCTTACCCCGTACACCCGAAATCTAAGAGCCTTTCCCCTTCAACAATAACAGAAGTCGAACAATCTGAATTTAAAATGGAGACTAAACAAAAAGGACAATCAATCCAATGATGTGAGTTTGCATGTAATAAGGCTACTCTGGCTAAAGCATAAGTCGCCTTATTGGCAATCCTACGCGTCCATTGAAAGAACAAGTAAAAGAGACTCTATCTTAGATATATAAATTGACATTTTATGGAAAACCAATCAAGGAAAAAAGGAAAACCGTCTATGCACAATACATAAAATGGAAAGGAAACAAATTTTTGGAAACTTTATCTAGGTTTTTATAGTTTTATTACAGTAAGGGCCTCAACAATAAAACGTTTTCTTAATTCCTAACCCAAACACCATATATAAATTTATACATAGTCACTAAGTCTTGAAGAAGATAACACCATAATCTGTCATTCTTTCTTTTTTCTCTTTTGGGATGAATAAGGAAAGACTGAAAGGATCCAAGCTCAAACTCCACCTTTCATAATCTAGTAAACTAAACATCCTACAATCCAGAAGAGATTTATATAGGTACAATCAATCATATAATCCCCAATTCTTCTCCAATAAACCCATTGTTTCTTAACCAAAAAACTTAATCAAAACCCAGTAAATTCAACATCTTTGAAAAAGATTCATAGATTAGGAAAAATGAGTCAAAGAAGAAAGATGAAAACAAAAAGAAAGAAGATGAAAGTCTGAAAACAAAAATATCCCTAAACCTTGCATCTTCTCTATTTATTAGTTTAGAATTTGGCTTCAATCACCACAACCAAAAGAAATAATAATAATTCAATTTAATAAGTATTAAGACACTACAAGAAATTTCTGACGGAAAATTACCAATGGAAATAATACCGTTGAAAATTAGTGACGGAAAATCACATTCTGTCGGTAGAATTATTGTAATATATGGTAATTTGCGACGGACAAAATATCCGTTGGTAGAGCTGGATAAGAAATTATCCCGCTGATTTTTACGATGGAATATAGCAACAGAATAAGAATCATCGTCAATAAGAGAGGCGTAAATGGTAGGCAGAAAAATAAGCGTCAACGTTTACCGACGAAAGTGTATTCTGTCGGTAAAGTTGAAAGTTAAACGTCGTCGTTTGCTTCAACTGTAACGTTTTTAATAAAACGTAAATGAATTGGGGTGTACCGATGAAAGTGTATTATGTCGGTTATTTATCGACGGAAGTGTACTCCATTGGTAAAATTGACAGTTAAACATCGTCGTTTGCTTCAACTGCAACGTTTTTAATAAAACATAAACAAATCAGGGTGTACTGACGAAAGTGTATTCCGTCAGTTATTTACCGATGGAAGTGTATTCTGTTAGTAAAGTTGAAAGTTAAATGTCGTCGTTTGCTTCAACTGCAACGATTTTAATAAAACGTAAACGAATTGGGGTGTATTGACGGAAGTGTATTCTGACGGAAGTGTTATTCCATCTATAAAATTAAAATTCAAACGACACCATTAGCTTCATCTTCAACATTTTTGTAAAATCAAAAACGACATCGTTACTAAACAATTTCGTTTCCTTACCCCCCACCTCCCCCCTCTGTTCTCTCTCGTCGTGGTTCCTTTTCGTTCTACATCTTCATTCCTTCTTCCTTCTCACCGTCGGTTGCCTTCTGTGTTTGCGGTTCCCTTATTCCTTCTGCGTCTACGTCTGCATTTTGGGTTAGTGGATTTTGTTTTATATTAGGTTGGTTTCATTATTTCTGAATTGTGTTCATGTGGATGTTGAATTTGTGTGGATATCTTACCTACGACCATGTGGAGTTTAATTCAGAAATGAAATTTATGTGGATGCCTTACCTTATCTTTTATTTCTATTTTATCTTAGCTTGAAGAGTTAGTTATAAGAGATACCTTTATGTACATAAGCTCCTTAGTAACTTGATAAAAGAATGTGTAAACTTAAGAGGTCGAAGGGCTTTAGTTACAGGTATAGGACTAATGGGTTATGCTCCAATATAATTAGCTATACGAAGCACAAATGTTAGATGCTTAATAGAACTTCAAAGAGCTGCATCCTATTATAATCCACAACTTACTAAGATGCTAAAATGACAAAACAAAAAAATTGGCAAATATGTGGTATAGCTGCAAACACAAGGTGAATGAACTTGAATCTTATTAATAATCCTAAAGCATATAGCATGACAAAAATCTTTATGTATTTTGGGATGCATTTCATCCATTTGAGGAGCCCAACAAATTGATCGTTAAACAAATGTTCTCTAGCTCTACCAAATATATGACATATTGATCATTGAGAAAATGTTCTCTAGCTATATCAAATACATGGACCCTATGAATATTAACATTGTCATGGCCTTGGATTCTATAATATGATTTGCATTATCTTAAACCTCTATGTTAATGCAATATTTAATTATGTAACTAAAAAATTTCAATCAATGGTTTAGTAAATTTTGCACTAATAAGTCTTAGTATTTTAATGTCACCCTTCACTTTGTTCTAAAATCTCATGAAGATATACTACTCCTTGGTGATAAATAAAGCAAGTAACTCAAAGTCTATAAAACCACAAACAATGTCGCTTACAGTAGCGAACAAAGCAAAGTATATTTTAGTACATGTAGACATAGTGGATCACCCGATAATCAACGTCCACTTACTTCTTTTTCGTAATGATTATGCAATAAATATTCTTAGGATTTAAGCAAACTAAACATTCGTATAAGGCCATCTCTAACCATTATATTAAAATTTTACACCAAATTTGGTGCGAAAGAGAATTTGTGTGGATGTTAAGTTTATAATATGATTAACTGATTTTAATGTGAACTTGACATTGTGAATGCTAGGAAGACAATTACGTTAAGTGACAATATTTTGATTTGACCTAAGTGATCCTACAAGAACTAGGCATTCATATACAATTCTTTGTTTCAAATATGGATATTTTCTTTCAATTTTGAATTTCTAAAACTTACATTTCATCTTTTCAAGATTACATGTAAGATATGTACAAGTAAATAACAAAGCACTTAGCCTTTTACTTTGTTAACCATTCTTAAAGAACCTTATGCCTAAAATAAAAATAAGTAATCACACCTTAATTCATGATTAGTAGAGTTAGTGATTTAATATGGTTATTATGTATGGATGCAAAGAAATAAGTGTGGTGATATCTATAAAAAAAGACAATGTAAAATGGTTATACTAACCACTGTCATAACTGTTTGATTATTTATTCGTTTGTCAAGCTTTTTATGTAACAATTTCTTGAACTTTGCTTCTCCCATCTTTGTTAACATTTCCTTTCCGTTTCATACAATAACGTTTTATGTAATTTCAATATTCAAATTGTTGAATATTGATTAGATGCATTATGTTTTTGAGATTGAAAGAATTATATTAACTAAGCTTTAAGCTTATATCAGAATAAGGAACAGTGTACAATGGTCAAGCGCCTTCAAGGGGAAGGGTAAGGGAAGCAACATACTAAATAGGAAAATTTGACGAGCTAAAGTTTATATAAGCACTATTTAAACACAAGATGAAGAGGATTATAATTAACAATCTAAATACCAACTGAGTTTCCTTTAAGTCTAGACTACCAAGTGAGCTTAGTTTTTTATTAGGATTTCTCTAATCTAAAAGGTAGTATTAATTACCATTGCATATTTATCTAAGCCTTTATGAAGTCTATTGTTCCTTTCCCTCTAGATGGCATATATGCAATATGGGAAAGTAGTTATGAAGACACAAGTGTTCCACTTTAGGTTTTTAACATTTTCATGCGCATTTAACAATGAGTGGCCATTCCCTTTCATTACAATATAGTTTCATCAAACGTTGAATTTTAGACCAGACAACTTGAGAGCATAAACATTGAAAGAAGAGATGGGCATTAATTTTAGGAACCAACTGACATAATAAATATAGGACGTTATGAATTCTATTGCACATATCCCTTGTTTGTAGTATTTGCCTCACTGCCAGCCAACTAATGAATGAAGAATTTGGGGGTAGTGATTTAGACCAAATAAGATTGAACTAGTAGAATTTTAAGGAATAAGGCCTAAATTTCTCATATCAAGACTTATTAGTGAACCTTTGTACGGAGCTCCTTACGTATGTAACTTTGTCACCCTAATTTGAATTAGCTAATATATATAGGAAGGTTTTTAATAATACAATTTTTACCCTTGAAGTTACAACTCTAATTCTCTCTAGACATTGTCTCTAGACAACATAAGCTATTAAAATTAGTCGTTCAATAACTTATCAATTATTTACATTAGATGTTTCTCACGTGGAAATAGGGAAACAATGACATTCGTAGACAAACATATGCAAAATAAGAATTTAAATCATTGGACCTCATAACATACCATCTTTTGTGATCCTGCCCTGAGTGTCATGGCCAATTGTTGGCTAAATCTATGCTTGGAGAGTTATTCTTAAGTATTATTATCATAATATATGCTTGGAGAGTTAGAAGTTTTTCTTTGCACGCTCCCTCCGTTAAAAGCTGAATTACCCTTAATTAATGTTGTTGGTAGATAGTAAATGTGAATGGCATGCAATATTCTGTGGTATGTTTTATTTTGTGGTATGTTTTATGTGGCTTCACTCATACATTTTGAGTCAAACATGATAGTAATTTAAGATCTCTTTCAATTATTTGATGTTCCTAGCTAAGATCTTATTGATTATTGCTTGGTTGTAGGAACTCATTTATTGGCAATATTTCTATTTTCAAGGAGATTGAAGAGAAGCTTCAGCAGGTATTCATTTTTGACATTCATTTTCTTTGCTTGTTGACAATGTTGATTACACTTTTTAAATAAATTTGTATATGTTTCTATATCTTGCAGCATAGTCATTTTGCATCTTTTTACTTCATTGAAAAGAGAACTTTTATCATCCTTTTTATGTTTTCAAAGGCAAATGACTAGATTTTGTTGCATGACATGGCAATAATCAAATGCTATAACTAAGACTTCTAAACATGAATTTATATCAGTTTGCATACTTCTTTGATATTCATTGTCTTCTTTACTTTGTTTTGGTTATCTTCTTTGGCCGTCAGCTTGTTCTAGCTCCGTCATCTTCTTCCTTCACGTGCTTCAGTGACTTCTTCTGCATGTCGGTTGAGGTAAGTGAGTTTTGTTATTTATTAGGTTTTGTGTACTTGGTTTAATTTGGGTATTTGTTTGTGGTTTGAACCTCCCATTTGAACTTTGTGCATTTTTAATGTTAATGGCCTGCACCAACCGAAACTTGTTTGCGGTATGAACTTTGATTTATCATTGAATTAATATAAGATGGGTTTGACTTACAGTTCCAAATATCTTAATTATGTCAATGGGTTATTTCATTGATACTCTCTAAAATGATTAGGTTCTCTTTACTTTTCATGTGCGAATCTTTACATGCATTTTTTAATATAATAATAATTTTCTTCTAAAGATATTACATAATTTGTATATGTTACAGTAACGTATTAATTAAAGTATTCATATTTTTATCTTTACTTATTATAGTTGTTACTAGTACATAATTAATTTAGGTTAAATATCAAACTTCTAAAATTAATTTTAACTTTCAATAACAATATCTAAACCATTAAATTAAATATTCCAACTTTATAAAACTAAGTAATTCGTTTTATATTCCCATACCAAATCAAGCTGACCAAGAATTTTCCCTTCACTTCCTTAAGTGCGTCTTTGAATTCTCTTCTAACATATATGATTACAAAAAAAAAAGATCTTTAGTTAATAAATAATTTTGATCTTAACCCATAAACCTTAACCTATAACTCGTGATACAGCTCCTGTGAAGCTTATCGTTGAAAAATACCACGAGCCTAGGAGTCACAACGAGAACTTGTTTTCTTGATTCACTTGTGTAAACTTTGGTAATTAATTCAATTGGTTAATACTTAGCGGATGTTATGTAAAGTTTAGATGTTCTGTAAACTTTGGAAAACGTGAAGGATGCTAAATATGTAATCACTGTTTGAAATTAACAGTTTTACAGAAATGAGTAATGTTGATAGATCTTGGATGCATAGACGATTAACACCTGATGGTTTCATTAATCCTGAGTTTGTTGAGGGGGTTGAAGCTTTATTCATTATGCATGATCTCAACCTGCATATATGGATGCCCTAAAGGTCAGATGTCTATGTAAAAAGTGCAAACACATTCACTTCCTTCCTATTGATGAAGTTAATGGGCATTTGCTGAGAAAAAGATTTGTCCCCAATTATTTTGAGTGGACACGACATAGGGAACCATTGATTTGTAACACCTCAAGGGGTAATCAAGTACAACCGTCTATGAACTTAAATAAGTTTGAAGGGGGGATTGGATTTAGAACAAATAATGTGGATGCAAATGAAAATCTTTACACGTAAATGGTTTATGATGCAGCCGGTTATACCTTCAGGAAAATATAGAAAATCTTAAAGAAGAACCAAACCCACATGCAAAACAGTTTTTTGAGTTACTACACTCAGCT
>JANZLC010024159.1:0-10543 GCA_026413385.1 Erythroxylum gracilipes
CCCCCCTCCCCCATAAAGAATTTCGTCTTCGAAATTCTTACCTGATTCGTTAAAGAGGTGTCGATATTTCTCCTTCATGGAACTAGCTAAACTGTCTTGTTCCTGAGGACCTTTTCCTTGGTGTCCAATATCTCCACTGGAATCTCCTCATAACTCAAATCATCTCTTAACTGAACTTCAGTGATTTGAATGATGTGGGATGGATCCGATCTATTCCTCCTCAATATGGAAACATGAAAGACATCATGTATCTGTGACAATTCTGGTGGCAGCGCCAAACTATAGACTAGCAGTCCGATCCTCTCTACAATCTCATAGAGACCCACATATCTCGGACTCAACTTGCCCTTCTTTCCAAACCTCATGACTCCTTTCCAAGGAGACGTCTTAAGAAATATTTTCTCACCGACTTCATATTCCATCTCCTTTCGATTTGCATCAGTATAACTCTTCATTCTATACTGTGTTGCCTTAAGTCGTTGCTTAACCAAATTAACCTTATCGACTGTCATCTGAAGTAACTCTGGCCCTATCAGTTTCCTCTCTCGTTCTTCATCCCAGCATATCGGAGTTCTACATCTCCTTCCATACAATACTTCATAAGGAGCCATCTGAATGCTTGAGTGGTACGAATTATTATAAGCAAATTCGACTAATGGCAAATGTTCATCCCAAGCTCCTTTGAAATCCATCACACATGCCCTGAGCATTCCCTCAAAGGTCTGAATGGTCCTCTCAGATTGACCACCCGTTTGGGGATAAAAAGTTGTGCTAACATTCAACTTGGTTCCTAGAGCCTCTTGTAAGCTTCCCCAGAATCTTGAAGTAAATCGAGGATCCCTGTCAGAAACTATGGAGTCTGGAACCCCATGTAATCTTACTATCTCATCAATATACTTCTTTGCTAGCACATGCAGAGAATCAGTCTGTTTGATCGCTAGAAAATGGGTTGACTTCATCAACCGATCAACAATGACCCATATGGCATCATGCTTTCTACTGTCTTGGGCAAACCCATCAGAAAAATCCATAGTTACCTGTTGCCACTTCAACTTAGGAATGGACAATGGCCTTAACTTGCTAGAAGGTACTTGGTGTTCAGCCTTGACTTGCTAATACACTAGACACTTGCTCACATATTCTACTACATCTCTCTTCATGCCTTTCCACTAGAAATGCTCTTTCAGATCTCTATATATCCTGGTGCTACCTGGGTGCATGGCATAAGGCGCATTATATGTCTCATCTAGTATTTTGTCCTTAACTTCTTTGACATTCGGGATACAAAGTCTGTTTCCTACTACCATCAGTCCATCATCCCTCACTACCACTTCAGATTTCTTGCTACTCTCAATTTCTTCTCAGAGCTTGCTTAAATCTGTATCCTGTGCTTTTAACTCCTTAACTTTCTCCCTGAGTATCGGTCTCACTCTGAAATTAGCAATGACATAATCAGGTTCCTCCTGTTTCAAACTTATTCTAAGCTTTGCCATTTCTTCCAATAACGGAAGATACACTATTTGAACATGAGCAATAGAGGATTTCCTACTCAAGGCATCCGCTACCACATTCGCCTTGCCTGGATGGTATTTAATCAACAAGTCATAATCCTTGAGCAACTCTAGCCATCTTCTTTGTCTTAAATTCAGCTCTTTCTGACTTAACAAATACTTGAGACTCTTGTGATCCTTAAATATCTTCATCTGCACCCTATACAAATAGTGTCTCCAAATCTTCAGGGAAAAATCACTGCTGCCAATTCCAGATCATGGGTTGGGTAATTCAGTTCATAAGGCTTTAGCTGCCATGAGGCATAAGCTATTACCTTGTCTCCTTGCATCAATACACGACCCAAACCTTTCCTTGAAGCATCACTATAAATTGTATAACCCTCCTCTCCTGTGGGCAAAGTCAGAATTGGAGCACTTGTTAATCTGTACTTAATCTCCTCAAAGCTCTTTTGGCATTCATCACTCCAGATAAAATTCTGATTCTTCCTTAATAACTTGGTCATTGGAGTCGCTATCATCAAGAATCCTTCAATGAATCTCTATAATACCCTGCTAGACCTAGAAAACTTCTTACTTCTGCTACTACCGTCAGTGCATGTCGATTCACTACTGCTTCAATTTTCCTTGGATCAACATTTACCCCATCTTTAGAAATCACATGTCCAAGGAAAATCACTTTGTGAAGCCAAAATTCACATTTGCTGAATTTGGATAAAGCTCCTTCTCCCTTAATATCTGCAGCACTATCCTGAGATGTTCCACATATTCCCCTTCACTTTTGGAATAAACACTATGACAAACTATACTCCTTGAAGACCCTATTCATAAGATCCATAAATGCAGTTGGAGCATTGGTTAGTCCGAATGGCATGACTAGGAACTCGTAATGCCCATAATGAGTCCTAAAGGTTGTCTTGCTTACATCAGACTCCTTGATTCTAAGCTGATGATAGCCTGACCTGAGATCAATATTAGAAAAGACCCTTGCTCCCTGCAACTGATCAAACAGATCATCAATCCGAGGCAGAGGGTACTTGTTCTTAATAGTCACCTTGTTGAGTCTCCGGTAATCAATGCACATGCGCCATGTCCCATCCTTCTTCTTAACAAACAAAACCTGCGCTCCCTATGGTGACAAACTTAGCCTTATGTACCCCTTCTCTAACATTTCCTCCAACTGTTCCTTAAGCTCCTTTAGTTCTGCTGGATCCATTCTATACGATGGTATAGAAATGGGTACGGTTCTGGGGATCAAGTCAATGGCAAACTCGATTTCCCTCACCAGTGGCAAATCAAGTAAGTCCTCTAGGAACACATCTGGAAACTCCCTCACTATTGGAAAATCTTCTAACCTCCCTTCATTCAACTCAGTGTCCACAAAATGCGCCAAGAAGGCTTCACACCCCTTTCCCATCATTCTGTCAGCTAGCAAAGTCGAAATAATTCTTGGCGATGGTATTCTTCAGTCTCCTCGGAAAGTCACCCTCTCTCCATATCCCAGAACAAATTCTACCACCTTGAGGCTACAATCCATGTTGGACCCCGAACTTTTCTTGGAAGTTCAAATTATTAAATGAAATTAAATGAGGAATTGGTGGCGATTTATTCATGTGCAAAGAAAAAGGAAAATTCTTGAATTTGAAATGATATACAAGATTTAGGTAGTGAATGTAGTAAGTTGATGAAGAGTGAATAATTGATTTTGGTTTTTGATGATTATAAGAATTTTTGTAAACTTGTATGTGTTGTGGGTGACATTCTTTATAATTGAGAAAGTCAGCTAGTACAATTACTATTCATGTGGTTTTCTTTGTAATTTGAATTTCCAAGACTTTAATGTTTTGGGCATAGAAATGCCCACTAAAGCTTTATAAGAACTTATATTTTGATATTAATGCAAGATATGTAGATTTCATTTGTGTTTGCCTATGTTTGTTCCAAGAGTTACTTTGCATGTTTTTGCAAATCTCCATAAGGGTAGTTTTTGTGTATGCTGGCTTTGAGATAAATTCTGGACTGATATAGGTAATATTGGATCAAGTAGCCTTCTTGAAAGTTGTAGAGAAAGTTCATAGTTTTCCAAAGATGTATAGTATGCCATTTTTGGATGTGGGAGTTGAAAGATGTGAATTTTGAAGTTTGAATGTTGTTTAGTATGGAAATTTCAGGGCAGTAACTTCGATTTAGATTTTGACCTTTATAAGGGTAGAATTTGTTCATAGGGTCATCATGAAAGTTACAGGTTATGTTTTTATCTTTCCATTGATATAAAGTGGGACATTTTTGGACAATGGAGGAGGAAGATAAGACTTTTAGAAGTTCTGTTATTTTTGGGATGATGTTTATCTGACAGATATTTTGAGGTAGTTTTTGACTCCCTTAGAGGCCGTTTTGGTTTTTAAATTCTTCATGAAAGTTGTAGAGATTTCTTTTATCTTTCTATTGATACCAGATTTGAAATTTTGGAGTTATATAATAGAAGTTATGAATTGTGAAAGTAGGTTGTCGGAAGAAAAAAAAATAGAGTTTTCCAGGTCACTCACTGTAGTCAACTTAGTCGACTATTAGCCTTTGACTAGTAGACTAATGCATGTAATTTTTACATCATGTTTCCCTAAGCCGACCTCTCTCCACTCTTTTGCTAATAACTTTTCCGTCCGACCTCCGATTGAATGGATTATTAAAGCATTGGATTCCTAAGACATTCCTCTATCTCTCCATGAAAATTTATGATTTTATGAGATTAATTTGAAAAGTATTGATTGAATCAAAGAGAGAGGATCAGTTAAAAGAGTATGAGTTGGATATTTTTTTGAGCATGCTTCAGTATTTTGGAGATATCTTGATCTGTAGAGCTCCAATTGAGTTGATTCTTATCTCAATTAAACTAGATACATGGGGCTACAAGTTATCTGAAGGAATCAAATTACAATTTAGTCTTTAAGACTTTCAATTTCTGGAGTGAAGTTGGGTAGAGTGTACAGTCTCGGTTTAGTAATAGTCTAAAAGTGTTTTGGCTATAACTTCTTCATTTCTAAACCAAATTGAGTGTTTTTGGTGTCATTAGAAGTATAAGACATAGAGGAACATTTCTCTGGAAGGAAGTGTTATCAAATTTCTTCATTTTCCTGATCAAAATAAGGAGTTAAGATGTCAGTTTTAAAGATAAAATGAGGGGAAAAAAGGGAAGATCACTTAAGTTGTTAAGTTGTAAGGCTTATAAGGCGGGGTAATTTGGTCTTTTGGCTTCATTAAATGAAAGAAATAAGGCTTGGAGTGTGTTAGGAGAAGAGGAAACGAAATTTTAAAGGAGAAAAGGAGGAGAGTGGTTCGGTTGTGAGAAGAAGAAGAACAAACTTAGGGTTTCATCTTTTCTTGCTTTAGAAGAGTGTTTTCAAGTGTTTTTCAAGAAGGAAAACAAGAAAGAGGAAGATTTGATCTTCCTTTAGAGTTAAAGAACACAAAAATCGCGGGAAGAGATTTAAGGTAAGTTGTTTCAAATTCTTTGGTATTGTTAAAGGGTTTTTGGTTCAAATGGCTTAGGAAAAGTATGGGAAAGATGGTTCTAGGATAAATTTCATGTTTTGCTTCCTTAGGTTTTCCAATTTTTAAGATCCCTTTTGATTTAGGGTTTTGTGATTTTGAAGAAATTCAAGGGAAGCAAGAGGAGTTAGAGGAAAGGCATCTGGAGCAAGCCTAAAGCAAAGGATTTTTAAGGTGGGTTTCATGTTTATGATTTGAGTAATGAGCTATTAAGGTTTTTTTCCTAATTAAGAAAATAAAAGGATTTTCAATTAAATTTTTCTTTTATGGTTTTGATTGATTTGAGAAATTTCTACATATTGTGATGTGAGAATTTCATTATGATTTATAACATTGTGATAAACAATTGAATTGTGTATGATGATGTTATGCCATATGTCTTTTTATTGTGAATGAATTTTGGGAATGTTTTCATATTGTTTTGATGATTGAAAAAGAATGTGAAGGTGATTTTTGAAAGAATGCTAGGATTATAAAAGTTCTTTTCAGAAATGTGCCATTTTGGCAATATGTTTGAAAAATGTGAAATGCATGCTTATATGAGTTTGTGGTGGTCGCTTAAGTAAGTCAAGTGCACTTGTCTATAGGCTTTTTCTGCCTGCCCGTTAGTGGCATGGAGCTCCTCACGGACTCCCCTAAGTTCACGGCTACACATGACCGCTTCGCAGAAATGTGTAGTACGTGTTATTTTGGATCTACCCGAACCATCTTCGATGTGCTTATGTGTTTATGATCTGTGATCATTTTGATGCATTTGTTATGTTCATTGTATGAATTGCTTAATAAGTTTTGAATTTTTGGGAAACTTATGTTGCATGGCTTTACTGTAAACTTTACAATGGACATAAATAATTCAATGATTTTTGTTTGTTTCTAGGTTATAAGCATGTTACCCACGAGCGTAAAGCTCACCCCCTTTCATTCCCATCTCTAGGTGAAGAGAAAGAGATCGGATGAAAGAAAGTAAAGGCTTTTGTTTGGTTATGTACATGTTGTATTTTAAAGTTAGATTGTTGTAAGAATAAGACCTTAGACTTATGTTGAGACTTTTGGGGTTTTGTATCTTTTGTGTTCATTCATTTTGATATTGATGATTGTAATATGGTTGGAATGCCATTAAAGTTTGTAAACATTTATTTTAGGAAGTTAATGAGATATGGATTTGTGTATGGAATCGAAACATGAGTATGTGTATGGATATGGCATGTGAATTGTATATACGGATGAGATGAGTTGACTTGGAATGAAATGTATTGGAACAAGTTTTTCGTTTGAGTTGATGAAGTTTGTATATAAATTGTTGTTATTTATTAATAAGTGAGAAAAAAATGAAAGGATATGATTTGTGGTGAATGATGAGATGTTTGTGAATATGAAAAATCACATCAATTTAGGTTCGAGTATGGGATGAATTTCAAATTGAAAATTGAATTGCTTTGAATAGTGTTGTAATAAAGAAAATGAAGCAAGGATAGTTATGGTTTTATGAAAAGGTTAGGTTCCGAAAACGGAATCCAACAAGAGTGGTATCAGAGCAAGAGTATAGGTGTTATGTTTTTCTGAGGAGTTGGATTCCGGAAGCAGTGTCCAACAAGAGTGGTATCAGAGCAAGAGTATAGGTATTATGTTTTTCTGAGGAGTTGGATTCTGGAAGCGGTGTCCAACAATCCAACTTCGCATGATACTTCTCTATGACATCCATTCCAAGTATGACATCTAAGCCTCTTTGGTCTAGAGGTAGTAAGTCTACTACTAGTCTAGCACCGTCAATGAAGAGTTCACAACCCCTATACACTCGATTGATTACCAAATTCCTCCCTAGAGGTGTACTAACAAGAAAAGGACTATTCAAAGGCACAGAATTCACAATATGCAAAGTCATACTTGTAGAAACAAATGAATGTGTAGAGCCGGTATCAATCAACACATAAACTGCAGAATTGAATAACTGAGCCATACCCGTGACAACTTCAGGAGCGGCTGCAGCTTTCTCTCTAGTCATGGCAAGCACCCTTGCCTGAGCCTAAGCCTGACCCTTTGGCCTTCCTGAAGGAATAACCTTCCTTGTAGCTCCAGAACTGCCCATCCCAGTGACTGGCTTGGTCCCCACTATTTCTGCTCTCCTTGGAGCTTGCGACTGCGACCCGTCTTGCCTTATTTCTTGGGGATAGTCCCTGATCATGTGTCCCTTCTCACCGCATCAAAAGCATGCTCCAAGTAACTTGAAGCACTCTCCCCTATAAAATTTCCCACAATGATCATATTGGGGGTTCATATATCTGCTTCTTCCGGTCCTTCCCGTGCCTCCCACACTTGAGGCTTGCCCTGAAACTGCCCTTGCCTGCTTGTTCTTGGCAGGACCACTACTTCCCACTTCACTCTGCGTATGATAAGTCCTTGTACTCCTCTCAGGCGTTGGAGAACTTATTCCCTTCTTTGAATAATGCTCTCGGTTATTCCTCTTCTTGTTCACTTCATACTTTATATTTTCCAGTTTCTCAGCCTGGAGTGCAACATTTACCAACTTCTGGTAATCACAGAAGTTGTGGATCAACACCTTCTCCTTGATCCGTAGATGAAGACCTCCATAAAACTTATGGCACTTGTCCTCCTCATTCGCTACAATGTTGGCTGTATATAGGGAATGCTAAGTGAACTTTAACTCATACTCACTCACACTCATATCCCTCTGTGTGAGATTCAAGAATTCTCTGGCCTTCTATTGGATATAGACCCTCGAGAAGTACTTCCTCCTGAAAGCTTCCAAAAAGTCCCTCCATGTCAGCACTGGAGGTATAGCCTAACTGTGAGGCACTGATTCCCACTAATGAAATGCATCCCCTTGCAGCAAGCTAACTGCATAATCTAGCTTCTCTTCGTCGGAGCACTTCATCTGAATTAGGACTCTCTCGGTCCTCTTCAACCATGCTTCTGCGTCTTCAGGGTTGGTAGTCCCATTGAAGTCAACAACCTCATACTTACGAAGCTTATCATACTGCCCACTCCTCTCCACTAGAGCTGGCACCAACACTCGTGACAATTGGCCCATGGCATAAGTAAAAGCCTAGGCAAAGGGTTGAAAGAACTGCAGGTCCATAGAGGGCATAGGAGGAGGAGGTGGTGGCACTTCATGTTACACACTAGGTACCTCAGAATCAGAAGTTGGGTGTGTCCCAGCAACTTGCGGGACATAGGATTCATCCGTGCTCCCTTGGTGAGAGCTAGATCGAGTCACGGCTCCTTGAGTTCTCTTTTGAGGCGGCATTTTCACTCCTTTAATATAAAACCATTGAAAATCTTTAGTTCATACAAAACTATTTCAAATCATGTAAAACAATTCAAAACAATGCAAGTTGTTCGTAAAAAAAATGCATGCACATTTCATATCTTAGACTACCCATTCCATGCCTAGGGTACTTCTGAACCTAATCCCAAACTTGGACCTAAATGTAGTCGCTCTGATACTATAACATGTTGGACCCCATTTCTAGAGCCCAACATCCGAAGTCATAAACCTTAAGCTCATTACCCTGTAGGGTCATTATCCATCATCCCAAAAGAGAGGTGTGCCTACACCAGTCAATTGCCCTAGATTACAAATCGACTTCTTCAAGAAAATTTTAGCTCTAATTCTCTAGTTTGTTTGGAAGCAAAAACCATCTTAATCGGAGCTCTACGGCTCAAGATATGCCTAAAAAGCTAAAGTGTGTTCATACCTCAATCATGCTCTCCCAACCAACCCCCCACTTTCTCTCCATCAAACTTTTTCAAATAAACTCCAAAAGATATCATTTTTCATGGAGAGATAGGATAAGATGTTAGAAATCCATTTCTTTAAGAATCACTTCATTTAGAGGTCGGATGAGGAAGTTATGCCTGAAAGACACGAATATGTTTATACCCTCAATCAATTTGTACCTATCTTGGTGCGATTGCAATAACTTTTGCTAGAGATGTCAGATTGAGTTTCAACTGTTTGAAAGAATACTTCTAGATCTACAACTTTCATGAAGACCATAAAGTGAGATTTCGCAATTTAATAGGTCAAAAATCGCAATTTACTGAAGTTGTCCCGTGAATGTCCATTTAACGGACATTGTCCAGATTGGAAGCCATTTTTGGCCCGAGAAGGTCCATTTAATGGACCTAATGTCCGTTGAACGGACATTGGCGAGGCTGGGAGTCCTTTTTCACCTGAGAAGGTCCATTAAATAGAACTAAAGTCCGTCTAACTGCATAGGGGTTCCCCAAACGCCTCCAAAGCCTTTCCAATGCTTCCTACATCCAATCTAACATCATAATCACTGATATTCTTCCCAAATTCAACTCTCTTAGTGCAAAATCACTTCATATCAATTCATACAAAAAATCTATCTCATAAAACTCTCAATTCTCAACCCGTTTGATTCATCAAAACCACAATTTCCCATCATTCTCCATAGCTGTCCTATACACAAATCCTATGCAGCATCAAAACTTGTAATAATCATATCTTTCCACTCCGATATCCAAAAATTACAAACTTTATATCGTTGGAAAGCTAGAAGAATCATCTACAACTTCCAAGAAGAAAATTTTTACCAATTATACCTAGGTTGTTTCAGATTTTCCCTTGAATTCAGAACACAATTCCTACCCCTATGAAAAATTGAAAATAGCAATGTCAAAACTTGAAAAGCCACAAACAAACATAATGTGTATGTATTTCATTCCCACCAAAAGATAAGAGTTTACAATGCTTTAGTGGGCATTTTGAGCTATAAATACATCATAATCTAAAAATACAATCTTTGCAAAAACAATAATTTCTCAAAATGCAACTAAAGCCTTGTTTTACAAATTCAAAACAACAAAAGTGTAAATTGGAGTGATGCCTTGACGCTAAACTCGATCACTCGCTATCTTGCTCATCGTCTATGGATAGGAAGGAGTGGGGGTGAGCTTAACGCTCGTGGGTAACAGTTTTATAATCGGTAATAAACAAAAACCATTGAAAACCTTCATGTTCATAGCAAATTCTCATGAAAATCCATAAAACATCTATATCTCAACTTGTCAAACCAAAATCACAATTCACATAAGTTAAACATTCATCAAAATTGTCATCACATGTAAACACATAAGCAAATCATAATGGTTTGGGTGAATCCGTAATGGAACATACTGCGCATTTCCCATAAGGGTCCTGAGTAGCCGTGAAAAGAAAGTATTATTGCAATCTCACAAAATGTTCTTGCGTAGCCGTAAACTTATGGGAGTCCGCGAGGGAGCTCCATGCCACTAGCAGGTAGGCAAGAGAGGCCTTTTTAATCAAGTGCACTTGACAGATAGAACAGACCACCACAAACCCACATAACATGTAATTCATGAACTTGAAACATTTTTCCCATATGACACATTTTTGGAAACTTTATTTCATGAGCATGACATATTTCATATGCATTTCTATCATCATTTCACAATTCATCAACCAAAATCCCATACCAATC
>JANZLC010024160.1:0-10540 GCA_026413385.1 Erythroxylum gracilipes
GTCGGCCAGTAATAACCTTGTCTAATCAATCTGTGAGCCAACATTTTGCCTCCTAGATGATTTCCGCACATTCCTTCATGGACTTCAGCCATTGCCTGCTTTGCTTCCTCTTCGCTCAAGCAACGTAATAGTGGCCAGTCATAGGATCGTTTGTACAGGGTGCCATTAATGATCACATATTCGGCTGCCTTTATCCTGAGTTTCTTTCCCTTCAGGGTTTCTTCCTGCTGTGTTCCCTCAAGGAGGTACTGTCTGATCGGTTCCATCCAACCCGATCGCTCGGTGTCTACTTCAAGGACCTCATTGCCTTTCTGAATGCTAGGCCGGTCTAGTTGTTCGACCAATATGTTATTTTTGCATCTCGATCGGAAGCCATTTTAGAAAGCGCATCTGCCCGAGCGTTTTGCATCCTTTCTATCCTGCTGACCGAGTACTCTTCAAAATTATTGAATTCTTGCTTTGCCAACTCCAAATATTTGACCATGTTGTCTCCTTTAGCCTCATACTTCCCCGTAACTTGACCGACCACTATTTAGCTATCACTATACACTTTCAAGTGTTTCACCCCTATCTCTCTGGCCAATTGAAGACCAACTAACAAAGCTTCATATTCTTCATCATTATTGGACGCTTTAAATTCTAAGCGGAGAGCATACTCCACCTTTTCTTCCTGGTGTGGGCTAATCAATACCACCCCTGCTCTGCATCCTTCAATGTTAGACGATCCATCCACAAATAGGCTCCAGGTAGGGCGTTGTTAGCCCTGTGAGTTAGGTTGACTCATTTCTGCGATGAAATCCGCCAATATTTGGGCCTTGATCGTTGTTCGTGGTCTGTAGTGTATATCGAATTCTCCTAGCTCCACCGCCCACTTTACCAGCCGCTCGGAGGTTTCAGGCTTTTGAAGGCACTGCCTGAGGGGTTGATCGGTCCATACCTCGACAGTGTGACTCTGGAAGTAGGGCTTGAGTTTTCGCGCCGCGGTTACCAACGAAAGAGCCAGCTTCTCAATAGGCGTATATCGCGTTTCTGGCCCGTTCAGGACCTTGCTAACATAGTAGATCAGAAATTGTTCGTTACCCTCCAATCGAACGAGGACCGCACTGATTGCCCCTTCTGTGACTGCCAAATAAATAATCAAACTCTCCCCATCCACGGGGCTCTACAACATGGGTGGGCTGGTCAGATACTGATTCAAGTGCTGAAATGCTCTCTTGCACTCATCCGGCCAATAGATTTGGGTCATGTCTGCTTTCCTTAGAATTTTGAATAAAGGGAGACACTTGTCCCCCATCCTAGAGACAAATCTGCTCAAAGAAACTATCTGCCCGGTCAATACCTGAACATCTTTCAAACATCGCGGTGAGAGCATCTGGATGATGGATTCAATCTTTTCAGGGTTTGCTTCGAACCCCCGCTGAGTAATCATGAATCCTAAGAATTTACCAGATGCCACACCAAAGACGCATTTTTCCGGGTTCAGCTTCATCTGAAACTTGTTGAGGGTCTGGAAGACTTCTTTGAGATTTTCCACATGCTCAGCGGTCGTCTTACTCTTGACCACCATGTCATCCACATAGGCCTCAACTGATCGACCGATCTGCTTCTTAAAGACTTCCATCACGAGCCGTTGGTAAGTGGCTCCCGTATTCTTCAAACTCAATGGCATCACCTGGTAGCAGTACGTGCCCTGGTCGGTTATAAAAGTTGTCTTCTCCTCATCTTCGAGACTCATTCGGATTTGGTGGTAGCCCGAGAAAGCATCCAAGAAGCTGAGTAGCTCATGTCCTGATGTAGAGTCTACTAATTGATCGATTTTGGGCAGGGGGAAACTGTCCTTCGGGCATGCTTTGTTTAGGTCGGTTAAGTCAATGCACATTCTCCATTTTCCATTTTTCTTCTTCACAAGTACAACGTTTTCCAATCATTCAGGATACTTAACCTCTCGAATGAACCCAACATCAAGTAGCCTCTCTATCTCTTTCGCGATCACCTCCTGCCTTTCTTTGTTGTGCCATCTCTTCTTCTGTCTGACGGGCTTGCATTCTGTTCGGATACCGAGGGAATCTGATGTTACCGATTGAAAAATTCCAGGCATGTCGCTCGGTACCCAGGAAAAGACCGACCTGTTTTCTACCAGGCAATCCGTGATTTCATTGACCAAGTCTTTTGCGAGCTCAGAACCTAGATTTGTGAAATTGGACCGGTCTACTTCATCCAGTATAACCCGCTGCGTTTCTTCTACGGGGTTTATTCTTTCTATTTTTTCATCAACTCTCATGTCGAGAGAGCTTGCCAAGACTACCGCTCCGTCTAGTGTCCTTGTTTCCACTAAGTAACACTCCCTAGCGATTCTCTGCTGGCCTCTGACAACACCGATTCCATGGGACGTTGGGAACTTCATTGCTTAGTAATAAGTGGAGACAATTGCTCTGAGGGCGTTTTGAGTAGCTCGTCCGATTATTGCATTGTACGCCCCTACAAACTTCATAACCAGGAACTCAATATCCCTCACTATCTGATATGACTTTTGTTCGAATTTTACTTTCAGAAAGACTCGAGCGAACGGGTAGGTGGATGCTCCAGTGACCCCTTTGATGGGTCCCTCCACTGGTAGTAGTCGATCTTCTGGTATCTCCATCTGCTTGAAGGCCTCATAATACAATAGGTCGATCGAGTTGCCCGTATCAATCATTACTCGCTTCACCTCATTGCCATCCATATTCAAGTTGACCACTAACGCATCATCATGCGGACAGCTAACTCCCTCCAGATCAGATTCGTCGAACGAGATCACCTCATCATTTTGCTTCTTCTTCTTTACTGACAAATCCTGTTGGGCATACCTCTTTCTACCTTTGGCAGTCGACCCTCCTGTTGTATTTCCCCCAAAAATCATGTTAATGACCCGAACCGGTCGGTCATCTTGTCGCTTGACAGTTCTATCATCTCTTTCTCTGGACGGTGCTCTCATGTCACGTTGATCGTCAGTATTTCGGTTCTACCTCCCCCTACCATTTCTTTCATTTTATCTCCAAGGCCTTCGCCGATTGTCGGACCGATCGGTCCTACCCTTATTATCTCGATCGGTATTTTTCCCGTGCTTCAAAAATTTGCCCAGCCTTCCTCGTTGGATAAGGTCTTCAATTTTGTATTTCAGGGCCTAGCAATCCTCCGTGTCATGACCGATGTCTTTATGGAAGCGATAATACAGATCAGGGTTCAACTTATTGGAGGGAGTCCTCAACTTATTGGGTTCTCGGAGGGGCTCCCCATCTGCTCTCATGGCTGCCAATACTTCCGCATATCACCTGTTAAGCGGAGTGAAGGATTCTCATTTTTGTCCACGTCAATCGGTCGGCCTTCTCCAGCTAGACTAATCCTTCTGTCGCTTTTGTGAATCGTCTGATCTGCCTATTGGCCTGCGGTCGTCTGCTCTTCGTTTCGTGTTTTTCAGCACTTCCTTCAGCTGGATATACCTGTCCACTCGACTTCTTATCTCTTGAACAGTCGTAGGTTGATCGAGGGCCAATGACTTGTTGAACTCTTCGTCCCTCGTGTTGTTCATTAAGGCCGCCAACATGAAAGAGCAAGTAAGGTCGGGGACTTCAACAGCTTCATTATTAAAGCGAGTAATAAACTCCTGTAAGCTCTCATTCCTTCCTTGGGTCAATTGCATCACCTCCAAAGCAGTCTTCTGCGGCTGCTTGCTGGTAGAGAATTGATTGAGGAACAGTAACTTGAAATCCTCGAAGCAAGTGATGCAATACGGGGGTAGACTGTTGAACCATCGCCGAGCTCCTTCTTGAAAGGCAATACAGAATGCTTTACACTGAATTGCAACAGGAATGCAATGGAGGTTCATCATTGACTGGAAGTGCTGCAGATAGTCTAAGGGATCGGTCTTTCCAGTATACTTTTCAGGCATCGGTATTTTGGTACCAACCATAGGAAGGCTATCCAGGATCTCCGGAGTGAAAGGAGAGCTATGCTGTGCAAATGTTCAGCCCGGGCAGGAATTCGCAGCCAGATTGATTCGATCGTCTGCGATTTTTTCTAGGGCTCCAGTAGAATGGCGATCGGGCATCACACCAATCTACCGAGCGGGGGGCCTACTGTTGTTTTGGCCGAGACTGCAGGATTTGGCAAATCAATAGATCAGCCACTTCCTCAATCTGTTTTTGGGTGAGGGAAACTTGTTGTGGTGCAGGAGGATTTGCATCCAGGGGGCACTGGGAATTAGAGTGAGAATTGGCCTCGGCGTTGTCCTCCAAGGCTACACTCTGTTCTTCTTGATCTTGGTTGTGAGACTGTGGTTGATCATTCAGATGCGAGGATTGAGTGCGGGAATCATGATGCGGTGGCGGAAGAGTGACGGGTAACTGCAAACCTATCCGTTGCATCGCAAGTGCCGTGACGGAGGCTATATCAGGGTTGGCTGCGGCCGCCTGACTAACCTGTTTGTTTCTGGACTTGGTGCCCTGATGTTGGGCCCCATGGTGGGCGCCAACTGGTTCAGCCAGATTTTGTTGAGGCTGGACGTCATTGTTTGGATTCATGAAGTCTGTGGATGTAGCCTCTGAAATACCTACAAAATAATAGAAGGCACACCAGGGGTTGATTGCCGGCAGGCCCCTCCGATGCTTAAGTTAGTCTTTTGGTAAGGGTTGTGATTGTCGAGAATAGAGAATAGCTGAGTTTCAGTATCGTACATGTATCAAGGCGAACAGTACCTTATATATGAGATTACGACTAGGTTTAGGTCTTTACGTATGCATGGGAAATTACCACCTACTAATGGGCCGTCGATGCCTAGGTTTGGGTCTGGGCCTAACATGGCCGACCCGACCATATTTTTGGTTTGGGTGAGCCTGCATTGCTTAGGTTTTGTTCCCTTTGGTGGCAGCGAGTTGAACTACAACCATTTAGCTCTGTGGGTGTCTGGGGCTCGAACTCGAGACCTCAGGGTTATGTAGCTCAGTGGTATGAGGCGTGGGTCTTGCACCCAACAAAAGCCTGAGGTCTCGAGTTCGAGCCCCAGACACCTACAGAGGTAAACGGTTGTAGTTCAACTCGCTGCCACCAAAGGGGACAAAACCTAAGCGGTGCGAACTCACCCAAACCAAAAACTCATACCACTGAGTTACGTAGCTCAGTGGTATGAGGCGTGGGTCTTGCACCTAACAAAACCTTGAGGTCTCAAGTTCAAGCCCTAGACACCCACAGAGGTAAACGGTTCTAGTTCAACTTGCTGCCACCAAAGGGGACAAAACCTAAGCGGTGCGGGCTCACCCAAACCAAAAACTCATACCACTAAGCTACGTAGAGTGGTATGAGGCGTGGGTCTTGCACCCAATAAAACTCTGAGGTCTCGAGTTCGAGCCCCAGACACCCACAGAGGTAAACGGTTGTAGTTCAACTCGCTGCCACCAAAGGGGACAAAACCTAAGCGGTGCGGGCTCACCCAAACCAACTTTGTATTTTTGAGAATGAAATGTATTATAAAATCACCCAAAACATATGAATAAAAATTAACCATTATATATTTGGAACAATAAAGGAAGACTATCCTACCTTGATGTGAACGTATGAAACTAGTTATGGATAACTAAGAAGGAGAGAGCTCCTAGAGGAAAAAACTTAAGGGGGCGTACAAGGTCAAAGTTAAAGATAAACTAACAAAAGGCTAGACCATAATTCCTAACTAAGATATGTTGTATAGAAGGAAGGTCGAGAAGACTAGCACCAAGATATCTGCCTGATGCTAAGGCTTCTATACATCAAATTCCAATACCTTTAAATCTAAAACTAACATGTTAAATTCTTACATATGGTGACATCCATAATATTAAGATAAAGTAGTCTAGTATCCATCTATAATATCCTTAGCCTAGTCTATTCTATGATGCCTTTGACATGATGATCTTTTTGATATGTGCTAGAGTTTAGCTATGAAGTTCTTGTGTGTCTATTCATTCTTGAAGTATCTCCAATTCCTTTCCTTCTATAGCACATAAATAATGTAGTTAAACACTTGTTTGAATACTATGTGGTCATATTAACTATGAAACTTTTTCCTTTAGACTAATCCATTGTTTGGCTCCATTCTTATTTGTCACAATGTGTATTCAACAAGTATGGAATTTACTTTAGAGAATGACTATGTATTTTTTTTTAAAAAAGAAGAAGAAATGTATTAAGCCAAAAGGCAAACTAAATATACATCCAAAATACAATGCTAAAGGTCACTAGAGATCATTGATTATTAAGGATTACAAATAAGATTTAAAAGAATAGGAAACTAGAAAGACCATAAGGAAAGAAGGAATTGCTCATCCTGAAATCATTGCTCTTGGAAGTTGAACAATAAGTTATTTATTGATTCTGCTTTTAGGTTACCTAAGACAACTTTCTAGGCTTAAGATAGCATGTCTATCCACACTATAAAAGAGGCTTTAGTTAAGTTATTGGAAAACCAAACTAATAGGAATTGAAAATGACATGTTTTCCCTTTTAATGTTTATTTCCTTATATATGTTTTATGGTTAAATATGCTCAACATTAATATTTTGATTTATGATGCAAAAAAAAGGGGTTTAGGGTAGAATGAAGACTTTGGCCAATGTTGGAAAACTTTGACGACACTCTTTAGATTGATCATAACTCTCTCATTTTAGCTTTTGTTGAGATGATTCAATATGATATGAAAAGCTAATAAAGAGGACTAAAACTTTCATGTTTTAAAATTTAGAGATTCGAACTACATAAGGGTTGATCATAACTCTCTCATTTCATGTCTTAGCTCATGTAGTTGTCCATAAAGAAGCAGAACATAGGTGTGCCTAAGCTTTTGTCCACTACTGAAAAAAGAAAATAACCTTATGTAAAAAGTTATAAACCCTATTTTTAAAGTAGTTTTTCATATTAAGTTCTTTTAGAGTTGAGAATACTAGTCGCCTCTCTTCCTTTTTCTTTCTTTTCACACTTGTTATTTCTTTACTTGTCTATGGACCTTTGTGGTTAATCTTCTATACTTGGTCAAAGGAAATTGAAACCTAGTGATGTAATACATCTTGAAATTTGTTTTTTTAACTATTTGATTTATATTTCAAGTATCAATTTTCTTTGTTTTCAATTTTCATAGTTGTATTGATTCACTACTACTAAGGCTTAGTAGTTTATTATGTGATTCAATCAATTGCTCGATTAGATATTAAATTTAGAACTGTTTAATATTACTAAATTATGATGCAACAAGGGTTCATGGATTGGTAGGTCTAAGATTATTAAATATTATGAAGAAAAATTGACTAAATTAAGTACAAAATGCTTGGCTTGTGTTGTTTTGTTTCATCAATCTTTCTAATTCTAAAATATGACAATGTGTTAGACATTTATATGATTGATTTAGGTTGTTTACTAGTTAGAGTTAATTAGATCAGTCTCTTTTTAGTTAAATAAAATTGAGGAAAGATAGGAATTACTTTCAATAGTAAACTTTGAAGCCATGAATAAATTTAGAAATTTAAAGGAGCTTACTGCCTTTGACTTGAATTAACAACCCCTCTGCACCACATTCTCTACCTTAAAGACAAATATCACCTTTAAAATAAAATATGGAATAATACATCTCTTGCCATATTTTCACGGTCTTATTGGTTATGATCCATATAAACACTTAAAGAAATTCTATGTGGTACGTACAAGTATGAAACACTTAAAGGTCATAAAATAACAAATCAAACTTAAGGCGTTTCCTTTTTCATTGAAAGATGTCGCGAAGGAATGGCTTAATTAGTGGCCTTCCAAAAGCATTGCCATAAGGAATAAGATGAAGAGGTTTTCATTAGAGAGATATTTCCTAACTTCAAGGGAAACCACCTTTTAGAAGGAAATTTGTGATGTAAGGATATATAATGGTGAGTTATTATATGAGTATTGAGAATGCTTTTAGAAGTTATATGAAAATTGTTGTCATAAGTAGATTAGTGAACAATTGCTTATCCAATACTAATATGAGGGACTCCTATCCACGAATATGATTATGATTATTGCTACTAGAGGTGGAAAATTTATGGATAAAGCCCTAAGAATTGCTATGAATTTGATTGCAAATATGGTAGCCAACTCTCATTAACTTAGCACTACCTAAAAGCATTTCTTTTCTCATCTATGGCCCATTGTGGGTAATCTTTTATACTTGGACGGAGAACATTGCTAGTGATGTAATAATTTTTTTTATTATTTGAGTTATATTTTAAGTATCATTTTTTTTTCATTTTTCATGGTTGTATTGATTAACTAATGTGAATGATTACTAGTTTATTATTTTATTTAATCAATTGCTAGATTAGATACTAAATTCATAACTGTTTAATCCTACTAAATTGTGAAACAATTAGGGTTTATGGATTGATAGGTCTAAGATTATTAGATATTAAGAAGAAAAATTGACTAAATCAAGATTAAAATGCTTGTCTTGTGTTGTTTTATTTAATTAATCTTTCTAGTTATTAAATATGCCATTGTATTAGATATTTATATGTTTGATTTAGGTTGTTTGGTAGTTAGAATACAAATATCACCTTAAATACAAATATCACCTTAAAATTAAACTCTGGACTAAGACATCTCTTGCCACTTTTTCATGGTCTTATTGGTCTTAATCCACATAAACATTTAAAAGAAATTCCATGTGGTATGTGCAACTACAAAACTCATAGAGGTCACCAAGAAACAAATCAAGCTTGAAGCTTTTCATGTTTCATTGAAAGATGTCACGAAGGAACAATTTGATTACTTCTCTTCCAAAGGCATTGCCATAAGGAATAAGATGAAAAGGTTTTCACTGGAGAGGTATGTCCTAACTTCAAGGGCAACCACCATTCGAAATGAAATTTGTGATGTAAGGTGGAATAATTGAGAGTTATTATATGAATATTGGAAATGCTTTAAGAAGTTATATGCCAGTATTTTTCATAATTAGATGAGTGAACACTTGCTTATCCAATACTAATATAACGGAATTCTACCAACAGATAGGATTATGATTATTGCTAATAGAGGGGGGAAATTGATAGATATTACTTTAAGAGAGTTGGCTATCCCAGATTTGACTCAAAGGTCTTTATGCACCAGTTTTCCTAATTTTACTGAATATTACTTTTGCTACATCCTTCAATTACAAAAATTAGTATTTTCCAGATGGAAGAGCATATTATGTTAAGCCTTTCCATTTTAATTGAAGGATGTAGCAAAATACTAATTTTTGTGTTTCTTGTAGGGAGTATGACCACATGGATCGAGATAAAGAGGTTATTTTTGGAGAAGTACTTCTCAACATCAAAGATAGCAAGCATAAGGAAAAAGATTTATGAGATAAAGGAACATCATGGATAATCCATTTATGAGTGTTGGGAATGCTTTAAGTAGTTGTGTGCCAGCTACCCTCATCATAATATCATGGAAAAACTCCTTATACAATACTGATATGAAGGATTATTACCTATGAATAGGAGCTTGGTAGATGTAGTAAATGGTGGAGCACTATATGAAAAGACTCTCATGGAGGGTAGAACTTTAATCAACATATGGAAATGGACACTCAACAATTTAGCATTTATAACAATATTCGTAAGATAAATAAGGCAAACAATTCATCCATAGAACATCGTTTAAATGAAATAATTTCTTTTGCTAGATAAATTATTATAGGGTAGGCATAGGTGAACATTTGAAGTATATGTACAAATGCGAACCATCCAACAGATGGGTGTCTAACTTTGCAAGATGGAAACCTGGAGTAAATCAATGCTGGAAGGGATATTTTTCCCATCAATACAACCCATATTCCCAGACATATAGTCCTAGTTGGAAAGATCACTTAAACTTTAGTTATGGAAGGAATAGGTAACATAATTACTTCCCATATAAGCCATAGGATGAACAACAATTTCAACATAAATAATAAGCCTCCTTACATCAATAGAAGATATGGTTAAGTCTCTTTCCACTAACACTTTGAAGTTCCAATATAATGTAAAGCAGTTTTAGCTCGAGACAAGATCTCAATTCTAATAAAATAGGACTAGCATCCACAATTTGGAGAACTAAAAGAGCTAGATGGTAGTGGTTATTAACCTTTTAGAAGCCCGAAAAGGAGGAAACTACAATCACAGCTTGTGTAATTTGCTATTTCAATTATGATGTTGTGTAATATGTTGTACATGCTGTGACGCCGGACTTTTGGAGCCCTTTTGTGTTGTACTGTATTTGGAGATACTACTGCATATTGATATATACATACGGATGTATATGAGTTCAAAGATGTATTTAAGTCAATTGGGTGTATATGTTAATGATTTATAATGTTATATGCCCTTACATGAACTTGGAATTTATCGGTAATCCAGAATCTTGGAAATTTCTGACATATGAGTTTTTAAGTGAATAACACCGAGTCTATTGGATGGATATGACCATGGTGGGTAAATTAAATGAGTTCTAATGTCTTAGAGGTGATTAGACATGATTTATAGAC
>JANZLC010024161.1:0-10537 GCA_026413385.1 Erythroxylum gracilipes
TGATTTTTTCCTTGATAAACCCCTTTGAGCTTTAGCCTTTCTTTGTGTATAAACCACATTTTATGCTTTTAAACTTAACCAAATGTCCTACCCAAGTCATAGAGCTAGTGGAACATTTGTGATTGTTGAGTTTGTGGATATACAAAATTTTAAGTGTGGGGGTGTACATATGTGAGGGTTGGTTATAATGTTAGGATGTTATTTTATGTCTTATCATCAAAATTCCCATGTTGATGTAGTTTATTTTAATTTTTATAAGGAAAAGAAAGAAACAAAATGAGAAAAAGAAAGAAAAAAAAGAGAGAAAAGAAAAGAAAATGAAAAAGAAAGAAAGAAAGATAGAGAAAAAAGAAAAAAAGTATAAAATAAATGTGTCAAGGAGGAATTGCATATGTGTTGAAAAGTTGTTTATAGTTTATGCATCTTTCTAGAGTTCTAATGAATGTGTTTTTTGAGTATGTTGAATATAAGGTAGATGTTGGCTTGGAAGGTTCACTTTTGTGATTTCAATGTATTGTTGGCATAAATTTTATGAGTGACTCCTTCAGGTTGGTATATGCTTCATGTGGTTTGTGTGTGAGAGCTGAATGAGGTTGTGAAATATAAATGTTGCATTGTCATAGCTAACGGTATCCAGTTTTTGATGAGTGTTGCTTTGTTTCACTAGCTTTGATGACTTTCATGCTACTTGACTTAAATACATCTCACCTTACCTTTGCCTACATTACAATCCTAAAAAGTTCTTTGATTTGTGATTTTGCATGTGAATTTTAGTGGTGGAGAAATGAAATGATATGCAAAGTTATGGATTGTCATGATCATGAATGGTGTTGAGTGTCTGCATGGATATATTTTAGTTAAACACATATTCCGAGTCTACCATTAGATTGCTCAGTTTTTAAAGATATTGAATGTTGATTGATCATGAGTAAAAGCTTGGAATGTTGACATCTTACTATAACTTTTGAAAGTCACTCATCTTTACTTGTGATTATATATTCTTAGAAAATATGGGAATTGAGTAAATGTTTTGGGTCTTCGAGCTTAATTTGGATGTGTTTTCCCGAAGATGGACAAAAGCTAAGTGTGGGGGAAATTGATATGTATTTAATTATTGATATATTTAATCATTTACACTTAGCGATTATTGACATGAAAATGGTTAAGGTACTTACTTTAATTCATATATGATTTTAGGTGCAATTTGGAAGAAAATAAATTAAAGTGAGTCGAAAGTACTGCATTTGGGTTATTTTCTAAAGATCAATTTTTACTTGTCTTTATGGAGCAAGAAGAAAAAAAAAGACAAGAAAAATGGATCATAAAGAAGGAAACAAGGGAATAAAACAATAACAGCAAAGAACAAAATGCAGGAAACACTGTGCTGTGCGTAGACGATGTGTGTTTTATGCAAAACGCACAACGCGTCTGTGCAACACACAACGTGTCTGTGCAACGTAGACACAGCTGCGTTGCACGCGGCATTCCATAGAGCAAACGCAGCATCCCAGAGCTACAACGCAGGAGGTTTAAAAGACGGGCGATGTTAATTCGTCAAATCAATGCACAATAGATGGCAGTAGCTAGGCGTGAAGGCAAGTGTGGAGGCGTAGGAGTGAAGGTTGCGCTGTAGCTTGCCTTAGCTGGAAAAGTTAGAGAGGAGATGCATGAGGCGTGAAGAGACGAGAAGCTTAGGCAGGAGAGATGAGGGAGCTTCGGAAGGGTTAGTTTTGGGCTAAAGCATTTCCGAGAAAGACCCATGAAAGGGAATAGTGGAGATGATAGTGGATAGTAAGAAGCTTAGGCAGGAGAGATGAGGGAGCTTCGGAAGGGTTAGTTTTGGGATGAAGCATTTTCGAGAAAGACCCATGAAAGGCTAGACGTCTCAACGTTGGTTCGGAGGCGACATCGACACCGATGACCTGGGTTAAGTATTTTATTATTATTTTGTTATGTCTTTCCCTCATTAGAAATTGATTGTGTTGTCCTATGTTAATTGATTTGGGTTTTATATATGGATAATCAGATTTTTATTATTGTTCAGTTATTTGTGTATGAACTCATTGGGTATTGTGAGATGATGATTTTAATGCGTTCATTAAATCGTTAATTGCAAACCCATTGCTAGAATTTCGATATAATCCTTAATTGTTATATTGAAATTCATGTGTAGCAACTAATGATTCGTAATCATTAGGGATAACATGAATTAGGTTAAATAATGCATCGTATGTGGTTGTTGCCTTGATTAATCAGTTTTCCTATTTCGTAATGCTACTGCCTAATTAAATCTAGAGATCGTATCCTAGGTTGTTCGGTGGTTAGGTTTAATTAACGATAGTATCTTGATTAAACAAAACCTAAGGGAAAACTAAGGTTAATTATTAACTCACTATTAATAGTTGATAGGAGAGGTTAAAGAACAACAAATTAATGAAACATGCTTAATTAAGGTGTAGGCTGAGATTGAACCAAAGAATCGGGTCCCTACCGAATTCCCCTCTTTTATCAATTTGTGCATGTTTTCTTTAATTTGTTTTTATTAGTTAGTTTCATTTTATTTTCCTATTCCAAAATCCAAAACCCACGGTTAGACCTAAACACCTGTTAATTTCATTTCATAAACTTTACATACACTCTCTTTACCATCGACCAAGACTCACCACTGCTATAGTAATAGGTTTAGTTATTTTATTTTGACTAGCGTAACGATGCGTGACCACTATTCAACAAAGATGCGACTGTGTAGACAAGATAACCATGACACCATTGATTGCTTTTTGATTAAGACCATGAATCGAAACAAGTTAACTATATGGGAGCATAGTTTGGTCAAGGAGGGGGGAACAACCCCTACTCAAACACTTATAACCATGGGTGGAAAAATCACCCAAACTTCTTTTGCTTGAACATTGTAGGAGGTCAATTCTGACCTCAAGGACCTCCTTGTTTCCAACAAGAGAAACCAAATGTCATGGACTCTAAATTATATAAGATTTTGGACAAACTCGGAAACATGAATGACGCTTACAAGAGGTTGGAAAAACAAATTTAATAAGTAACAAAGAACCATGCCTTGTCCATCCACAATTTAAAGGTTCAAATGAGCCAAATGGTGAATGCATTGTCTGCACGATGTGCAGGAAGCCTCCCAAGTGATACGGAATCAAACCAAGGGAGCAAATACAAGCCATTACGTTACGAAGTGGGAAGGAACTTGAACAACCTATAAAGCTAAAAAGTGGACTCCACTCTGTAGAGAAAGACAAGAAAATGAGAACGATGTGGACATGAGTGAATACTCTTCATATATTGCCCCTCCTCCATATCCACCTAAAATTCCATACCCCCAATGATTCCATAAGAGCAAATTAGATGCACAATTTGCAAAGTTCATAGAGAAATTGAAGACTTTATTAATAAATCTTTCGTTCATTGAGGCTTTAGAACATATGCCTAAGTTTGCTAAGTTTTAGAAGGATATATTATCGAAGAAGCGTACTTGGGAAGAGAACCAAATGGTAACCTTAACTGGCAATTGTAACTCCATATTCACCAATCAAACGCCTTCAAAGTTAAAGGATCTAGGGAGTTTCACAATATCCTGTATGATTGGTGAATTTGAGTTCACAAAATGCTTATGTGATTTAGAAGTAAGCATTAATCTTATGCCTTTGTCAATATTCCAAAAATTGGGGCTTGGTGAGGTCAAGCCAACTGTGATGCTAATCTAACTGGTAATCGATCTATTAAAAGACCATTTAAAGTGGTGAAAGATGTTTTGGTAAAATTGGACAAGTTCGTTACACCTATGGACTTTATTGTTTTTGATTTCGAAGATGATAAGAACTGTCCACTAATTATTGGACGACCTTTTATGAACATAGGTAAAGCATTGATTGATCTTCATGAAGGTAAATTGACCCTTCGGATTGGTGAAAATCAAGTGGAGTTCAATATGAACAAGGCATTGAAGAGTTCCAAAGAAAGCATCGCTTGCATAAACATTGACATTACAGATGAAAGTGTGCAAAGATAAGTAAGAAGCTACTTTGCAGAAGTTAATTCAGTAGAAGTGGAGACGGACAAAAAAGCTGAAAAGGCAAATGAAGCTGAGTCTGAAGAAGATGCTGAAATGGGGGAGTTAGGTTTACAAACCCATCAGTAAATATTACTGCGAACTGAAGCACCCATACCACCATCCATAAAGAAACCACCAACCCTAGAGCTTAAAGCTTTACCCACACATCTCCAATACACCTTTCTATGTAAAGGTCAAACTCTAACCATCATCATTTCTAATCAATTAGATGGAGAACAAAAAAGTAGGGTGGTTGAGACTGTTAGGAAGTGGATGAAGGGATATCAATTATTTGACATTCTAGGTATAAGCCCAAATGTGTGTATGGATAGGATAGACCTCGATCAAGGAAGCAGAGTTGTGACAGAACGTCAACGTAGTTTGAACCCTCACATAAAGGAAGTGGTCAAAAAGGAGGCAGTAAAGCTCTTAGATGCAGGTATTATATACCCAATATCTGATAGCGAATGGGTTAGCTCGATATAATGTGTACCAAAGAGGGGCAGAATGATGTAATGGAAAGTGAAAGTGGAGAATTAATAATGATAAGAAAAGTTATAAGATGGAGAGTGTGCATAGACTATCACAAACTCAACAAGGTGACTAAAAAGGACCATTTCCCTCTCCCATTCATAAATCAAATGATAGAAAGAGTGGCAGGTCACTCATTCTACTATTTGTTAGATAGTTATTTGGGGTACAATCAGATGTTCATCTATCTCAACGATCAAGAAAAGACCATGTTCACATATCCTTATAATACCTTTGTGTATAAATGGATGCTATTCGGGTTATGCAATATGATAAGTGTGAATTGCATTGTGTTTTAGGGCTTAGTTTGATTTGCATTTAATGTTAATTCAATCGTTTAGTGTGTGTTAGTGTGTGTTTAGGTTATAATTGTGTTAGTTTGTTAATTATTGATGTTTTAAGTGTTTTATGGGTTAATTCAATTCCTTGACCTTAATTATTATATTTTTAAGGTACCTTGATGTGTTTGTTAGTGTTTCAGGGTCAACATCGAAGAACAGAGAAGTTTCATAGACACTCAGGCTGAAAAAACGACCCATAATCATAGCACAATAGGCCACGATCGTGACAGATTGTAACATACCAGGCTCATAGAGCATATGCCTAACATACCAAAGGATATTCGAGAACATACTCTACAAAAGGGCATGTTAAGACAGTCACATTTCCAAATTTTTAAGGCATCCCATATCAACTCATTACATATTTTAATCATTTCAAATCAAAAGCATTTCAAATCTTCATTTTGAATCATTTCATTCACAATCATATTCAATCACAATCATTTTGTCCCATTTCATTTACAAAGATATACAATCTCGAATGTCATTTCATTTTTAAAATTCACATGTACAATATACAGTAGTTGAGAGATACAATTCTTAGTACAACATAACTAAGATATTTGCAGGTACAACTGATCCTGCCACAAATGTATGTCCAAATACAGAAGCTACTTCAACTAGACTAACTAGATCTTCTTTGAACCTGAAAATTAATGTTGCAATTTTGATGAGTTTTGAGAACTCAGTGAGTGAACCATCATCGATGTGCTCACCCAAAATAGAATATAAATATCACAAGTATATAACACAGTTTAATCAGTATCTCACATCATTCAGAATCAAATCCCATATATCACATCATTCAAAATTTAGTACCTAATCACAATATACATCATATTTCAATAAGTCCATTATGAATATAAACATTTCATATAATCATTTCAGAATAATCCAATCATACATTTCAATCATTCATATCATCAATATGTACACAAACATTGCATATCATTATATCAACTCAATTTAGTGATTCTTTGCAATCATTCACATGATACATGTAATGATATAAATATGCAAATGCATATGAGACTCCACTTTGATTTTATTTTGTTATGATCGAGTGCTTATTTAACTGTCCCGTATCCGTTGTAGATACCAGGCTCATTTTAGATATTATCCCGTACCTATTGTGGATACCGGGCTTATGAAATTCAAATACTGTCCCGTACCTATTATGGACACTGAGCTCATTAATCGTTGAGCCTGTGGCTCTTTGTACACATTTCCTGAACTTTAAGCTCTTTTTCATGTTAGTCACTCATGTCATAACTCCTTTATCTGATCATGCATATTCATATGATGGAATGCATCATTTTATATAATATGCTATCAATAACTTTCATTTAGTGTGCACAATCATTTAACATATTCATCGGATCTGAGTCCAGCATTTAACATAACGTTGAGAACGCATTTCATATTGAACATTCAATTTAAAAACACTTCCAATACAATCCCAAATATCAAACTCCTCGGACCAACAATGTCTGTAATATCACAATCATATCAATAACAATTCACTATTTGAAATTCATACCAAATTCATAGATCTTCATCATAGTCCATTAATTATACCTCATTTATACCTTAATTATGCTTTAATTTCCTTATAAAATTCATTTCTAAATCTAAATTAAAATCATTAAATTGATAGGTTATAAACTATTGTCTTTCATGCATTAAAAATCAAAACATCAACTTTCATTCACTATCATATATGTAGTCCTAGTTCTTTCCCATTTCAAAAGCACTACACTAGCAGTTTTTCTTTAGCATAAATTCACCTTTATTGTACTTCAAAATTCAATCTAATTCATCCATAAAATAACCTATATAACCCACAATTTTCATACACCAAGAACAAGATAAAAAAGTATCCAAGTTCATGTATCAATTTCCGGTACACTTCATCATCAATATCATATACAATCCATCCCAATTCAATCATCATAAGCTCTCTATTATAACATGCCATAAAGAACAATCTTTCACTTACTTGTCTACCTCAAATTCCAGCTTAATTCATCAAGTTAACCTAGCTCTCCATGTATGAAAAACCATCACCAAAGGTTGGTTTTTAGTAAGGCAAAATGATGATAGCTATCTATGAGCAAATTATGGCTATCTTTGAGTAGATTTTTGTGTGAATCTTGAGTGAATATGAACAAAATCGAAGCAAGATGCAGAAGCTATGAGTGTTTCAGTGGTGAGAGTAATGGAAAGAGAAAAATGAACAAAGTTGAACTACTCCTGCAGAAACTTGACACATTAGGTGCTAGGTGTCACCTTATTACCATAACATATGTCCCTAAGCATATAAGCCATTTATCTACTCCATAAGCTGCCAAATGTAACCTAGTTACTATTCCATTTATCACTCAATGATCAATGCCATTTTTCAATTAATCTCTATGCTAAATGTCACACAATTATGTATGCCAAATGTCACTCATTTTATAGGCTTTGTCATCATAATTTTCCATATATCCACTTGTCTTGCCACTTGGTATTTTACCTAGACTAAATGTACAATTTATTTCATCAATTTCTCAATTGTAATAATAAATTCCAAGTTACCAATTATAGTCCATCAATTCTTGTCATTAGCAATCCAAAGTACAAGACATTGGAAATACACATTCTTGTTACATTCATTTTAATTTCATACCCTGGAATATGTCAATTGAGTGCAATTTGTCTAAATCACAATTCATGTGCTTATGCTAATATTATGCATATAAATACAATCATAAAATCATATCACAAATGTAACAACCCAGACCACCCGCCCACAGATATTGTCTTCTTTGGGTTGCCCCACAGGCCAAACCCCTCACTGTTTTGCCCTTCCCACTCTTGGGAAAACGTGTCTTGTGGGGGAGATGTATCCATATCCTTATAAGGCATACTTCGTTCTCCTCTCCAACTGATGTGGGATCTCACACTCTCCATCCCTTTTAGGCCTAGCCTAGCTGGCACAACGGTTCGGGTATTGGCTCTAATACCATTTATAACAGCCCAGACCACCTGCCCACAAATATTGTTCGCTTTGGGTTACCCCTCGGGCTAAACCTCTCATGATTTTGCTCTTCTCACCTTTGGGAAAACGCATCTCCATACCCTTATAAGGCATACTTCGTTCTCCTCTCCAACTGATGTGGGATCTCATACAAAATGTACCAAATTCATTCTATATGATGTCACTCATGTGACAAAATAGTCTAACAGTTTAGATCCTTCAACAATTTAAGAGAGGGGGTATCATACAGAAGCACTAGAGTTAGCATGTGACAGAAGTCTAAGACATAGCCCACAATTATGGCCTACTTGCCACGATTGTGACAGAAGGCTCAGATGTGGCCCATGATCATGGACTGCGTCATAAAGACACTAAAAAACGTCAACTTTCAAGGGATTTTCAGACCTTTTAGACATGGAAAAATCCTAGGGCTACTTAGAACACAAAAGGTATTTAAAGAATAAGACAAGGAGGCAGAAGGAGCTTTTGCATCAGCCACTTTTAGAGAAACCCTAAAGAGAATTACTAAGATATAGAGAAAGAGAAGAAGGAAGAGAGAAGAGGAGAAAAAGTCGACTTGACATACTTCTCGGATAGGATTTCTAAATGTTGATGATGTTCTAAACTCACCTTCGGGGTTTTATCTTTGATTGAATGAAATCTAATTGTTTATACATTATTTGGATTTATTGTGATTTGATTCTAGATGTGCATAATTTGATAATAAACTAAGAGGGTGAATCGAATGAAAAATAATTAAATTGGCCTAACAAGAGTTAGGTGATTTAATAGAACAA
This sequence comes from Erythroxylum gracilipes, assembly GCA_026413385.1. Classification (NCBI taxonomy): domain Eukaryota; kingdom Viridiplantae; phylum Streptophyta; class Magnoliopsida; order Malpighiales; family Erythroxylaceae; genus Erythroxylum; species Erythroxylum gracilipes. Next base: position 8,773 of record JANZLC010024161.1, read on the forward strand.
GAATTAAATCAAAACGGTAAAATTGTGTGAAGAGAGATCTTGCATAGGTTTTTGATAGTTTATGGGACAATTTTATATCTAATTAGGGTTTTGAATAGGTTGTCAATTGAGAAATTGCAACTTCCATTATCTGATTAGGGTTTATAATTTAGGGTTAATGATTATAAATCGAGATAGAGAAATCAACCCTAGGATCGTCCAGAACCAATGATGTTGTAATTCATAATTGATTAGGTTAGCGTTAAAGATAGATAAAATTCCCTTTATCTCAATTAGTAATTCCTTTAGGTTGATTCTTGAGTGTGTTGCAACTGTTAAAATTATTAATATTTTCGTGATTGATTTTCGAATTGATTTGCATGATTGAATTGAATTCTCATTTTAGTTCCGTTAAATTCTTGCAAATTGTTTTGGCCTTAGATTTTAGGATTAGATTATTCCTCCTCGTAGGATCAACACCTTAGGTACTACGTGAACAAGTCATGTGCTTATTGATTATTGAGGTTGATATGCGTTTAATTATTAATATATTTAATTATTTACAGTTAGCGATTAATGATACAAAAATGATTAAGATACTCATTTTAATTCATATTTTATTTTAGATACAATTTGGGAGCAAAGAAATTAAAGTGAGTCAGAAGCATTACATTTGGGTCATTTTCGAAGATTTATTTTTGTTTGTCTTCATGGAGTGAGACAAAGAAAATTAAAAGAAAAAAATAAATAAAGATATGAAGAAAAGAGCGTGAAGGAGCAAGGTTTTAGAGAGGAGCAAATTAAAATCGCCACATAAGAAGCCAAAAACGACGTAGCTTGGAACAACAACATAAAGGAGCAATAAAATGGGCAGAGAGGGTAAATCAAGGTAGGAAGCAACCAGCACAGCATTTTTGGAGAGGCATGAAATGTTTTAAGTCAAGACACTACAGCAGGTTTTTAAAGCAAAGCAGGGGACCCAGCAGCTAAACGCAATAAATAGGCAATAAAGACGGAGAGTTTTACTAAAAAACGCAAGAGACAAGCGGAGGATTTAAAGGAAAAGGCAGCATGCACGCAGAGGGGAGGCAAAATAAATAGAGACATCATGCCACAATAGAGAATGTATATAGTGGTAATAAACAAAGCTAGGGAGAATAAGCACAGCTGGGAGGCACGGGCATAGAGAGCGGATGCTACAGGCGTGACGGCTGGAGCTTGCGGCTTGGTCAGAGGAGCAGCAACTGCGTCTTCGCTTGCGTGAGGGTCTATATAGATGAGAAGTATTTAAAGGTACAGTTGCGTCCCATGAATTTTTTGTCTAATCAAGGCAACAGTAGCGGTGCAGTGAAGAGGGACAGCGTAGGCGTGGAATGGAGCGTAGCAGTGAACAAAAATTAAGGGGTTTTCAACGGGACATCAGAATAGGGGCTGAAACATTTTATCGGGAAAGACCCATGAAGGGCTAGGCACTTTGACGCCGGTTCGGAGGTAATATTGACGTCGACGACTCAGGTTAAGTATTTTTTTAATTATTTTGTTGTTTCTTTCTCTCATTAGAAATTGATTGTGTTATCCTATTTTAATTGATTCGGGTATTATGTATGGATAATCAAAATTTTGTTATTATTCAGTTATTTGTGTATGAACCGGTTAGGTATTGTGAATTGATGGCTTTAATGCATTCATTGAATCGTTAATTTCAAACTCATTGCTAGAATTTCAATATAATCTGTAATTGTTATGTTGAAATTCATGTGTAGCGACTAATGATTCGTAATCATTA
>JANZLC010024162.1:0-10536 GCA_026413385.1 Erythroxylum gracilipes
ATTTCCATCATTCATTTCATAAACCAATAACACAATTCATATACAAACATGTAGCACATTCTTAAAGCATTTAAAAAGAAATAAATGCACATTAATAAAGTAGTTGAAAATCATTTATTTCCATTTCTTGAAAGAATTATTAATGGCTTATTACTTAATTATAAAAGTGTAACCCACCTTAACTTTCTTGCTTGAAAACTTACTCAAGGATGCCTCTCCTCTTGCTCCTCTAGCCTTTCTTGCCTCCCTTCAACATTGGCAAAAATTTCATTCAATAGGAATTCAAATTGGAAAACCCAAAGAAACATATGCATAAAATTGATCCTAGAATACTTAAACCCATGCATTTCTTAAGCTCTTTGAACCAAAACCCTTCCAAAAATTCAAACGATTAAACATAAACTTACCTTGAATCTCACTAAACAATGACTTTCTTGGCTCTAATGGAAGCTCTAATCTTCCTCTTTCTTTTTCCCTTCTTGAGCAACTTCAAAATCACTCTTTAAAACTAAGAAAAATTGAAACCTAGCTCAACTCTCTTCTTTCTCTCAACCTATGACATGCTTTCTCTCTTTCTCCCTTCTTTTCGTTTCTTCTTGTTCTTAGAACAAGACTACACTTCCCTTCCTCCTTTTATACACTTAATGAAAGTAAAATGTCCCCTTTGCCTTTCATTTATGCCTTATATCTTTTTAAACTTAAGTGATCTTCCAAAAATGCCCCTCATGCAATCTTACCACCTTAACACTTTAATTCAATTAACCTATGTCATATAATCTTACTCACATTAACATGCTAATTAACTCCAAAATAAATTAGTCTATCAAGACCTTAAAATTAATTTAAATCATGCTTATTCATCAACAAAAAAATTCAGGTCCAATAAATTAGGATTAAATGGAGCTTAAATTGAACCTAGAATAATGCTTGGATTAAATAATTAAATGTGTGATATGTATGAATTGATAATTGGGGTTATAACTTAGTGAATGAATTGATGATATCAAAGTACCAAAGGCATGAGTATAATGGGAATGAAGATGTTCATATGATTATAGTTATGATTCAAAAGAATTGAGCAATATGTGATAAGTAAGGTGAATGAGAATTAGATATTATGAGAGCATATAATGCTAGGAAAGAAATGACAAGTAATTGAACTATGAAATTAGAATAACTAAGTGTTCTTGAGGTTTAAACCTAAGAATAAGTTAGACACATACAAATGATAAGGTTTGATTGATCAAGAGACATGATTAAGTAAACATACCCAAAATAGTCAAATTGAGCATGCATTATACACGACACATATACATATGTGTATAATTGAATGTTTATGTAATTATGCAATTAATAATATTTATGCATTGTGTGTATTGCATAATGTAGATGTGCAAGATAAAACGTCCGCATCCAGACATTTTTAGATCATAGAAGCTAATGCTAATCTAATCTGAAGCATACTGTGAGTCGACCTAGATGGTCTTACTTTAAATGATTGTTTTGTTTAAATTCTGTATTGAATGATTATGTGAATGTGATTGTATTGATTCCATAAATTGAATGTCCGAGGCATTTGATGCATGAATAATATTGAAAGTACTCATTGAATGTGAATTGGACTGACTATGTGTTTTCTCAACTTACATGTTGAATGTTGGACTAAGGTCCGATGACATGTGAAAGTGAATGTGTAAAGTGAAATAAAGTGAATGATTGATCTTATGTGATTAACACATTTCATTATATAAATGCATGATAATATAAAGGTTATTGTGACTGGAGTAGCCACCGAGAAAGAGCTTAAAGCTCAGAAACTGATTAAGAGCCAAAGGCTTACTGTGTAGAATGAGCCATGTATCCCCAACAGATAAGGGATAGTTATTAATGAGCCTAGTATCCACAATGGATACAGGACAGTTACAGGCACTCGGTCATAACAATAATAAAAGAAAGTGAGTCTCATGAGCATTGCATATACATTTAATATGTATGTTTGAGTGATTGAAATGTATTGTTGAATTGTGTTGAATGAGAAATGTGAAAATTATGAACAAAAGAGTTTTGTGATGCTACTTCTTGATAAATAAAATGATGTGAATCATGTGATTATATGAATTGACGTGTTATGTGATTGGGTGAGCCATCGACGATGGTCCACTCACTGAGTTCACAAAACTCACCACAAAATTGTAACATTATTTTTCAGGCATAGAGAAGATCTCCAGTTAGACAAATTGGACTCTAGCCACTGCATTCAAGTAAGAGATAGAGATCGGGATCAGTTCGTGTCTATATTTTTACTTCCTTATTTTTGTATCAAATTGTGTATTCCATAATTATTGTACCTCGGTTATTTGAATAATTCAAATTTGTAATGAATTTCTAAATTGGAAATTTTTGTAAATTATATTGATCAATAAGTGTAATAACAATTGTGATTGCGATGTTTATGAAATAAAAATATGGCCCCAATTTGATCAATGGTTTTTTGTAATATGCGTGTGATTTATGAAAATTTTGTAATAAGCTTCAATCGTTTGACTGTTCTAGCATGCCACTCTCGTAGAGTATGCTCTTGAATACCATCGGTATGTTCAGGGATATTTCCTATGAGAGTGGGGTGTTACATTTTAACTCGAGATTGAAGTTTTTCTAGGTAAATTGTGCTCTAGATGGTCGGGGCCCTTTGTTGTGAAAAATGTTACCTTTTATGGAGCAATTGAAGTTAAGGGAAGTGATGGAAGAACTTTCAAAGTGCATGGGCAAAGATTGAAGCAGTATTATGGTCAAAAGTTAAGAATCATTGCATGCATTTCACTCAAGGCTTGACGTTAAACAAAGCTCCTGTTCGGAGGCACCCCAATCTTATGCTTTCATTTTAGTTCTTTGTTGTTTCAGTTTCTTTTTATTGCTTTCATTTAAGTACCTTATTTTCTTTTTATCTGTGTTGTTTTTAGGAATGCAAGATTGAAGCTATGAATTCTGATTTCAAGTCACTGAGCCCCTTTGATCTAAGAAGTCCTTATGTTCTCATCTCCATTTTTTTTAGGACATTGGAGACAATGTCCCATTTAAATGTAGGGGTGGGACCAATTTTAAAATTTTTGCAATTTTGCACTCGAATTATGATGAAGGTTGAACCATGCCATTCTGTCATAGTAGTTGGACTGAGGATTGAGTTGTGTGCTTAAATTTGAATTAGGCAGCTTGAGTGGAAGGTGAATAATATGGATTGATTGAAGTAGTTAGTTGCATAAACTCAGTCAGTAATTTGATACTTGAGTGATTAGGTAATGTATAAAATTTTTTATGGATTTTCACATAAGCATATGTGAGGTTTTGAGCTTATATGACTGCATTTTATATTCATTTCATTATTTTTTGTTGTGTGTGATGCTCCCCTAGGAAGATTACCTTTAGAACTTGCATTGAACTGATTTGAAACTATGAGATGCAGCTTTATGGAAATGATTAAGGTACTCTTTGTTTTAAATCCATTAACTTAAATGACCCACCTTATACTTTGTCCCTTACAACCCCTTTTAAACCTTTACCCTTTTTGATTGCAAAATAAAAACTTAAAAACCCAAAACTCCATTAGCCTTGCCCGATCACAAGTATAATGAAGTGCTAAGTGATCATTTGGTCTATAGTTTGGGACTTTTGAGCTTACTTGTTATTATGAGATGTTTATAGAGGTACTCCTACTCATATTTTATTGATTTATGATGCTTTTGTTTTCTCTTGTTTTTATTGTTTTCCCTTATTTTCAATATTGAAAAAAATAAAAATAAAAAAGAAAAAGAATCAATCATAGTAGCATTAGTTAGTGATGAGTAGTAGTAGTCCCAGGTATTCATTTGCATATCTCATACTTTGTATTTAGTTGTCCCTTTTACTTAATGCTTTGTTAATGCTTATGAGTTAACCCGTGACTTTTTTATCCTACCTTAACCCAAACCCCATTACAACTCTAAATATAAGTCCTTTTGATCCACGTTGGTGTGTATTTTATGTGGTAGAGAATTGGTGAATATGCAAGCCTATGGTAGTGTAGTCTTTTAGAGGGAGTCTTGAGTGAAACAGAGCAAAAAGATAGCAATGTGGAAGAATAGTCAACACTTCAACGTATGGACAAGCAACTGGGAGAAGATGAGACAAAACAACAACACTTGAAGCAAAACAAGACAGCATCAAGATAGATGGGAATTAATTAAAAGAAAAAATGACAGTACCATATTCACAAAACACAATACACTAACAACAAATTGAAGACTATGTATGTGTGAAGCGCAACGTACAAGGAGAGGACCCAACGTTTTGAAAAATAAAAAAATGTAGTAGCTCCTCTTTTGGCGACGACATAGCTTCCATAGAAAAATGAATCCAAGCAAAGGAGAGGGGAGGGCATCATCAAGCTTGAGAGCCCATCTAAGAGGAACTAACACAAAGCTTTGAGGATTCCACCTCTAAATCACAATTTTACTGCAGAAATTCTGCTGCAGTTTGGAGCCATTTTTTTAATCTCTATTTGATTCTTTCATGAATTGTCTAGGGTTTATGATTTTGGATTGCTTGGCATATTGATGTGTGGCTAGAACTTTAATTTCTCTTAGGGATTTGATGTTTTGGTGATGCTTTAACATTGAATTTTGCTGGAATCCATGATTCAATATTCATATACTTATTGATTTCCTTGGGTTTACTTGTTCTTCTTTTGGATCATTGGAAGTTTGCTTAATATAAATTCACCTTTGGGAAAAGGGGATTTTCTTGTAAGTTGGGAGACTCAAGAAACTTAAGAGGTGAAAATAGAAGGTTTAGGTTTGGAACTTAAGAAACTTTAGGAAGAACTTAAGTAAAGGATTACTAGGTGATATCTAGAGTGGATAGATTAATTCACCTTTGGGAGAAGGGGATTAATTACTCTTAAAATTCATATACAAGGTTAGGATTTTCTAATTGTAGAGGATAGCTAAATCAATATTAAGGTTGGCAAAAACATCATTCCGTAGGAGATGGTCATTCCCCATTAAAGTTAATCCTTTTAATTAGTCAATTAATGCAGTCTCTTCTTAATTAGTTATTGCATAGATATGTCACATTCATAATTATTTTGGTTGCATCAAATTTGGTATTTATTTAGAAATTCATTTGAGTTTTTTAATAATTCTTTACATTGCTTTTAATTTCCAAAATTCCACCCAACCTGATTCCAAACACCGTTAGCTAGCGTAGATTTAAACTTTCTCATAATCCTTGTAGACATCACTTGGTTCTTACTAATTTATTACTCACTTTGACAACCGTGCACTTGTGATTCATGAACAAATTTTCTCTAAACTTTTCTCGTATTCCTATATTATGTGATAATACTAGTGCTATAAATCTTTATAAAAATCTTGTGCATCATTCTAGGACTAAGCATCATTTTCTTAGAGATCATATTTTAAAAGAAACCATTGATCTTTTGCATGTTAATACTGAGAATCAAGTAACTGATATTTTCACCAAGACACTCTCTAAATATAGATTCTGAACTTAAGAAAAGAGCTTGGTATGTGCAAACTCTCTAATATTATTTCTGTATATATATTCTCTGCTACTTGTCTTTGCATTTCATTTAGCAGGCTAACATTTTAAGTGACACATGTCCTCAAAATAGGAAGTCATTAATGGCATTATTTTTCCCTTTTCAAAAACACCGCCGCAGTCTGACAACTCTACGTACGGGTTTGTTAGAAGATATACAAATGATTACGGCTCCTCTTTTGGATTGTATGTCTACTCATCCTCTTACAAGATCAATGCTCAGGAATCACTTAGTATAGCCTATGAAAACTTCTCTCGTCTCTGCCATTCTCATTTACGCCACTTATTCTCTCTGCACTTTAACTCTTTGCATTCTTATTGCCTCTTGTTTTCCCTCTTAAACTTCACCAAACTCTTCTACAATGATAAACAAAATCAAAAGGACAAAAGAAAACCCCAACTTCTTCTAATGAAGCTCGTATTACTAAACCTTTCTCCTCTAAACCTCAAAAGAAGAAAGTACTTAAACGGCACTGGATTACAAATAAAAATGATTCAAATAAAGATTCAACTCGGTTGATTAGATGACCATAGACTAGAGGAAGTCTTGCAAAATAAGCCGAGAAAAGTTACGAACAAAAAGAAACCATGGATGTTGAAAAGAAAGAGGAAGAATAAGAAAAAAAGGAAGAAATAAAGAAAGGAAAAGCACCTGTAACTAAAGATACTATTGATAGAAAAGAGCTACCTCAAGAAGTGATATTTCCTAAAGAAAAAGGGAAAAGAAAATAAAGAGATATTTCCCAAAAGAAAGGTGGTTGCTGGGCGAATCTTGCCTCCTATGATATTTGATGACATAGGTATACCAATCTCTCCTTACTTGTTTCCATTGGTTAGGAAAATTTTCTAAAATTATATGAGACAATATACGATAAGCTAGTCAGGATATTCTACACACACATAAAAAAGGAAGAAATTAATGGAAAGCTAGCCATTGTCTCATGGGTGCATAAACATGAAATTTTAATTTATGAAGAAATCTTTGGAGATATGCTGGAAGTAGCTGCTATATGGACAACTAATTTTCCCTATTATAAGTGGGATGTTGATGATATGGAGTTAGTTGAAGTTGTCAAATCTCTTTGCTTTCATGTTGAGAACAACCAATACAGGAGACCCTAGAGCAAACAATTAGATTTAATACCATGATGCCTTGCATCGCTTTCAGTTACTTCAATTTTTCTAAGAGTAGCTCAGTTAAAAGGTGCAGTTTGCTAGACACTTATGTGGTGTATAATTTGTTGAAAGGGAACATAATAAATCTTCCAGCTATGATCTGGAGTTTTATGGCTGATAAAGGGAATCATAAGAATACCACCGGTTGTCTACCTTATGGGATGTTACTCACCAAGATTTTCAACCATTATGGAGTTCCTTTTATAAATCTAAATTGGTATGCTTCGGCTAAGTTTCACCCTTCCATTCCTTATCAATTTGGATACAAATCGCAAAACAATATCTGGGTAGTCAAAAGATCTAAAAGAGTAGTTAAAAAACTTAGATCTTACACCAGATCAACAAACTCCTGTTCCTCCTCAGGATGAAAATAGTGCAAAACTCCATCAACAACTGCAGAACAGTCAAGCCAATCAAACATAGATGTGAGAACAAATAGATAGCATGCAAAATCAGCTTCTTGACATGCCGATTTTACAAAGAAAAATCTTTGAATCCTTTCATTAACTGTGTTGGTATTTTTCTCTGCCTGGCTTATTGAACTTGTTTTATTTCACTTCCTTCCTATACTCTTTTATTATTTTGATAATGACAAAGGGGGAGAGTTAATGTTGATATTTTTCATATTTCTGCATATATGATGATATATTTCTCAATGCTACTCAATGCATATTTCTCACTGCTGCCTCAATTATATATGTGATTGATTTTGCTGTTAAACTTGTGAATCTATGATATATAAAAGATAGGTTCCTTTCTTAAGAGACAGGTTCCTTCTGATAACGTCTGAACATATAAAAGTCACAGGGATCTTTCGAATTCATCTATCATCTCTTTGAATTTTGAAAAATATATCTATTATTGCTTGTCATCATCAAAAAGGGGGATATTGTTAGCTCAAGGTTTATATTTAACGATTTTGATGATAACAATATAACATTTCAAAATTCAAATTGCATTTATTTCCTTTTATTATTAACAAGTTAATTCTCAAAAGGAAATAAAATCATAAGAAATGTGCTTCCTTTCTTACAGGAACCTTCTTTATGACCTTACCTTATTAGAAATGATTTATTTAAAAGGAACCTACTAATTATGAAGGTCGCATATTAGCTCTGTGATCATTGGAAGAATTTTAGCAAAGATAATTGTCAAAATTATTCATATTCAAATTGATCCAGTTAACTAAAGATGTAGGTGAAGCAGCGACTAATTAAGGAAATGCTATTTACAATGCAACTATGAATAAGAAGGACTGAACAATACAGAAGCTTACGAAGCTATAATGTGGAAACTCATCAAAAGCATATACATTCTTGAAAGTGATATCCTTGTAAAAAATTATCTTGTGCATTAGAAAGTGAAATTCTGTTGAGAGAGATTACTAAAGCTCATATCGAGCAAACCTTATTTTTATTTGAGACCTTGTAGAGACTAGTGAAATACTATTAGTGTGGAAGGTTGAAGAACCTTGAAAATATTTACTTGTGAGCTTGGAGAGGCTCGTCAAATTACTACTTGAATTTATAGTGAAGCACTCAAGTTGGATACTTAGGGACTGGACGTAAGCTTGGGTTGTAAGTCGAACTAGTAAACATCAACTACATCATTCTCTCTCTTCTATTAAATTTTAAAATTTGGCATTATATTGTGTGTGTTTATTTCAGCAAAAGGGCCCTTCACTTTATAATAGGCTCCTTTTGTTTTGAATTTGCAAGAGGTTCTTTTCAGTTTTAACAGGCGCCTTCTATTTTTAAATTATTTTAACATTATTTATTATTTAGTAAGCTCCTTTCGTTTAAGCAGGGTCCTATCTCATAAAACGCTCCTATTGCCTATCAGACTTCTGTTGTTAAAAAGGCTTTATCTTCTGAGAGGCTCTTATTGTTTTTATTCGTTAACTAGGATTTGATTAATATATGAATTGAAAGAACTTACGATTTTTTTAACTCACACACAATTCACCCCCATCTTACGTGTGTTTGCTTTATCATTTTATGCTTCGACTATAATTATCAATAATAGAACTCCGATCTTGCCATTTTCTTTCGTAGTTAAAAATAACAACCTGTTGTTGAAAGAAGTAAGCAATGGTGTAGGTCCATCCAAACAATTGGGAGCAGACATTTTAGACAAAAGGGTTTCTATTAAGGTTATCAAAATCAATGCTTATGATTTGATGTCTCATGAATCAAACTGTTCTTATAAGTTAAGCATGTGTTAAGAAGTGAGTTGTAATGAAAGGTAAAAGCCTGTAGACCAAAAGTCCCTCTCCTTTTCGTCGACAATAACCTAATTGTGAGACCACATTCTTGTGATGAAGCCTTCCAATACTAACAATTTCTACTACAAATTCCTTCATCCTCTGTCTTGATTCACAAGATACCCTTTTGGCTACAATGTTAATCTTGATTTTGGTAGCACACCCCTATACACCCTACCAAATCCACCAATTCCCAACAACTCTTTATCTCTGAATCCTTTGGTGGCAATACACAGATCCTTGTATTTGAACCTGTGCGGACTATAATCAAACTCCCAAACCTCAACCACTTCAAAGAATTTACTTTTCCTCCTTATGAAATAAACTATACTTGAGCTTTTGGCATTTAAAGGAAAAGAAGAAGTATTCTTGTCATTTTATCCTCATGCTAAGGAAAAGATAGAACATTTATTTTCTTTTCAAAATACAAATTAGAAATGGAGAGGATGCATGGTTTTGGTTTAATAATTAGTCCCGTCTTAGTCCTCTATATATAAGAAATGAAATCTCATCCCTTGTAGCCAGAATTTCAGCTCATGCTAGAGTCTCCAAAATTATTGATCAATGTTGAGAGGTATGGATACATTGCTTTGTTATCTTCCAACCTATTTACCTAACTACCTTTTGAAGGATAAAGTTGTCCGAAACTCCACAAGTAACGGGGCTCCAATTCCTCATGTTTAGAGGCTATTAGACGTCATCTTTCTTATGTTCTTTGGTATAACATTGTTTGAAAAGGATCATTGATGCCCAAAGCCTCCTTCACTACATAGTTAGCTCTTAGAGGTAGATTGAAAAAAAAAATACAGCTCAAGATTTCAACTGATCAAGTTTGTTGCCTTTGTAATTTGGTTCTTGAGACTACCTCTCTTCTTTTCTTTCAGTGTGAATACTCTTCCTCCATTTAGGCCAGAATGCTTCATTACATGAACTTGGATTGTCCTTATAATAACTAGACTGAAATCTTAATTTGGGTTGACAATCAATACAGAAGACTGGGGAAAGATCATATATGTTTAAGCCTTTGTCTTAATTGCACTGTATACTCCATTTGGAAGGAAAGAAACTCAAGGATTTTTAGGAAAAATAAATCTGACTATATGTTCTTGCCCAGAGAGTGAGTTATGTCATAGAAATTATAGTAGCTCATATCCTTACACAAAAATTGAGCTCCTCTGTCAAAAGTATATGAAACTTAGAATGATCAGTTGTCTCTAATTAGTTTCATTTCTTAACATGTAATGCTAATTTTGTTGCATCATTTGTACCTTTGGTCTCTTTAACAGCTCCATGTTCAATTTCTAGTTGCCCTTTAGGGCTTGTGAATAAAATTATTTATTTTTTCAAAAATAAAATAAACTATACCCGAACATACAGCTAGAAATAGAGTCAGAGATATCAAAGGTATTCCAATGGTTAAAAATGTTGATGTCTTCTTTGGTCCTATTCGAGGCAGCTTAGGAAGTTGAGAGATGCTCAATGCTTCAGCTTGACCGTTCATC
>JANZLC010024163.1:2500-10522 GCA_026413385.1 Erythroxylum gracilipes
TATGCCTAATTGCTCCACATATAGTTCCTCTAACCACATTTTCTAAACGAATCAGAGCCAGCCCAAATTGATCTTGTAATAGCTCCGCTACAGAACGAATACGTTTATTTTTTAAATGATTCATATCGTCAAGTGTACCCATTCCAAATTTCATTCCAATCAACTGCTCTGCAGTTGCCAATATATCTCGTGGTAACAAAAAAGTATTGTTATGAGGTATATCAAGATTTAGTCTCCGGTTCATATTTAGGCGACCAATCTTTCCTAATTCACATTTTTGTTGAAAGAATTTATTTTGTAATTCCTTACATAAGGATTCAGAAAATACTGGATCTCCACCTACACAAGTAAATTGTTGATAAAACTCCAAAATGGAATTCTCTTTTGACTCCATTTTTTTTTTCTCCTTATCATTCAGGAAAAACAAGAAAATTTCAGGGTAGCACACATTCTCTAGAATTTCTCTTAGATTCGAACCCATAGCTGATGATAGAACTAAAATAGATATTTTCTGTTTCCTACTCACACGAGCCCATATCCTTGCTTTTCTATCAATTTCTAATTCTACTCTTCCCCCCCAATCTGATATTATTGTGCCGGTATAGACCGAAATTCCGTTATGGTCCAATTCTGACCGGTAATAGATCCCGGGACTTTGCAAAATTTGATTGATCACAATTCTGTATATTCCGTTTACTATAGAAGTTCCCAGGGAATTCATTAGAGGAATGTTTCCAATAAAAATTGTTTGTTCTTGCATATCCCTACTGGTTTTCCAAATTAATCCCGCGGATACATATAATTCAGAAGAATAGGTACGCGATTCATATACAGCATCCCTTTCTTTTATCAACGGTTCTACTAATTGATATGTTTCCACAAATAATTGAAATTCAATTTCTTGATCTGTATCTTCAATTTTTGGAAACTTATAAAGCTCTTCTGTTAAACCCCGATCAATGAACCTACAAAATCCTTCAAATTGTATCTGATTAAATCCAGGTATTGTAGACATTCCCGCATTTCCATCCCCCATTATTTTGAATTTGTCATTTATTGACATTATTGGATCATCCTTCATCCAATTATATGGATTGATCTAACAATGATGAAATATATTCTGTTTACAAGTTACAGAATCATATAAAATTGTATCTAACTCCATATGTGAATATGGAATGTATAAAATAGGTATAAACGGTAGAATAAAGATAATTTTATACTCAAATTTGAATTTGCAACAGATACAACTGAAAAGGAATTCAGAAGTTCCATTTAACTTAGACTTATGAATGAGAGAGTATTGAATAGAATAGCAAAACAAAAAGTGATTCCATTTTGACTGATATTATGATATTTCATATATCAATAGGATTAGATATCAGTAAACTAAAAGTAAAATAAAATCATTCGGGATTTGATTGGATCTGTTCAAAGAGATAAAGACCCAATAATCAGAAATCATAAAAAAAATAGAAAGTTGATTTTTTTAGCACTTAGTCTTTTTCGTGGATTTCGTTGTTCAGTTCAAAACAAAAAAAATGATTCGTATAGAAGAGATATATTTTTGTCTATTTTTTTAATAGACTTCGTACAGTAATACGTATGAAGAATATCAGAACGCCTCTGAACCATATGCAAATACAAATATTACTCAAATATAACTATAGTTGTTTATATACAGTCTAGCCCCCTTTTTCTAATTCCAATTTTATTTTGGATAGCCCATGTTGTGCTCTATCAAAATTTCTATATTCAAATAAGATATCCGATTAGATATCTGTAATTTATGTTCTGGGGATTTACATATACTCATAATTTTTGTTATAATTGAAATTGAGAGAAAGTGAGAAGGATTTTTTTCTATTGAAAAGAATCAACACTTTTTCCTTTACTTATGTATCAATTGTATCAATTTGTATTTTCTTATATCAGAAAATTTTCGATTCAAATTCAAATTCAAGAATCATTTATGAATTCATAGTCAACAGTTAATGGTTTCAATTTGCCATAGGATTTTTGCTTTTGTCACTAAAAATTCATATTTGTGTTTTCATTTTAATAGAAAGGATAAAAAGTTAGTATAGTATATGTTTTAAGATATTATAAAAATGAATCGAAGAGAGAAATTCAATCCAAAAATTGAAGGATTTTTTTTTTAGGAAAGCGATTAAGAAAAATAAGATTCAAGCTTCAAGTAAAACAAACAGTTTGGTGACCCCTAAAAAAAGGGGGTATTTTCGTTGATTTTGTAACGCCTTGGGGGCATGGCCGAGTGGTAAGGCGGGGAACTGCAAATCTTTTTTCCCCAGTTCAAATCCGGGTGTCGCCTGATCAACAAAACAAATAAAAGACGTGAAACACTTTATTGCCATTTTGCTAATAGAACTTGTCGAATTTGTCCCAAACAGAAAATAGAAACACGTGGAGGAAAAAGACTCTTGATACTTCCTTGATTTAAAACATCTGCAAGTTCTATTCTCTAAATTGTTGTAAATTATTGCGTCTAGCATTCAAGGAAAATAAATAGTAGTGAAAGGGGGGATTGGTCAATTTTGATATAAGAGTCCTTCCACGACTAATGTAATGTTTACTGAATGGGTCTTGAATTAGATTGGATAGTGAAGCAGGGAATCCAATTAGTACTTATAGAAAGTGGAAAGAGCGGAAGCTACTTTCGTATACAAACTTATAAAAATCCCTGAGTATTTGAGAATTCAATCAATCTAATAGCGATTGAATGGATAATTTGATTTACTTATACATAACCATTTTTTACATATATTATTTTATTCCATATAAATTTATATATCAGATTTCCCTATTATTCCTATTATATTATTAATATATTATAAATTATTAATTATTAATATTATATATATATTCTATATATAATATCTATATTTTTCTATTATATAGATTTTAATATTAGATTTGAATATTCTATTTTATATTTTAAATTCTATATATTCTATCTATTTTATATATTTTATCCTTGTATTTTTCTTTTTACTAGTTTTTATTTTTATCTATTATTCTAATATTTTTATCTATTATTATAAGAGTATATTAGAATTATGTATATATATAATATAATATAAAGAGTATATTAGAGTATATTTATATAAATTTATATAATTATAAATCTATAAATCAAAGTACAAAAATAAATTATTTTAGATAATTCCTAGTCAAGAATAGACAATAATGAAATGGAATATGCAATCTTCCGATTGTTTTGTTGTACAGCAAAACAATCGGGCAAAACAATTGGGAGGCAGCAAGGATTAGATCAAATGTAAAAAAAAAGATATCTAAAAAAAATAGAGGTATCTAATATGTAATAGATAATGATCCATCTTGATTCTATATTGTTTTGTTATTTTATACTTTTTGTTTTTGACTTAATGAAGTACAATAAAAGAACAACTAGGTCTCATTCTTCTTATATCTTAGTAAGATTTTATTGAAACTTTCAAAGGTGTTGTTGCGTATTTTGTTTGTGCTTAATGTTTTCCGATTTTACTAGCAATCATATAATAACTTCTTATAATTAAGCAATTAAAAATTAATTGAATTTTTTGGATTGTTTCATCAATGGTATTGGACAGAATCTTTTTTTTTACTCTACATCCGCGATTCTACTCATCATCATCATTATACCCCGAAGTCCCGCACTGAAGCAGGGTCTGGGGGGGCCTGATAGTACGTAACTTTACCCCCTATATTGTAGAGAGACTGTTTCCAGTAGACCCAAATGCAAATGTAATAAGGATAATAATGAAACAAGTTGAAAGAGTAAATACGTAAAGAATATAGTAGGAAAGGAATAGAATGAATATAATAATTAATAAAGAAAAGACTAAAATAATAATAACAATAGTAAAAATAATAATAAAAGATTAAAATATAATAATAAGAAAAATATAGATGATAATAATAATAATAATAATAATAATAATAGTAATAATAATAGTAATAATAATACTGATAATAAAGATTGCAAAAATAAGGAAACATCAGGTAAGTGACGCCTAGCAGAGGTCTGTGCGGGCTTGTCAGGATGCTCGAGACTGCAGAGTTGTCAATAGATGCCAGGGAGTTGACGCCTCGCATCATCATCGGCACCCCTCCGTCGCTGTTTGGAAGCACAAGAAACCTATACTCCATCGCCGGCGCCGTCAATAACATCTTCAGAGCTCATATGATCGTCGAAGGTGCGAAGGTTACTAATGCTAAAACCAAAAGACATGCAGCCAATAAACAAACATTGTCATCATCATTCATCATCCCTAACTTGGATACAAAATGCGCACAAAACAGAAGAGCTGGAGAGGTGGCACTCATGTGTCGACGAGAATAAAAACAGTGTCAGACGCAGAAGCAATCGTGGTATGTCTCGCTTTGCTGCTTTAATGGTAGTCTTTCAATTTTTCCTTTCACTCAAAGTATATATTATTTTATTATTATTAGTATATTAGTACCATGAGTATTAGTGAACAATAAACATTAATGAACAATAATGAAAAAATTCGATCATATTCATAAAGATAGGGGACATAATTCAAATGGATATGGTATGTTTCGCTTGGCTGCTTTAATGGTAGTCTTTACATTCTCCCTTTCACTCGTAGTATAGGGCAAAAGTGGGCTTTAGAAGGACTACTAAGTGAGTTGAGAAATCAAATTGTATCAGTTTTTTTATAGATCTTTCTGCAAAGACTTTTGAATTTAACCATTCAAATTGAATTGACTTCAATTATTGAATTCAATTTCTAAATTATATTGGATTCGAGTAATTCGAGTAGAGTAATGTATTCTAGGAATAATACCCCCCTTTTTTAATCATAATCCAATAAATATTTCAATGATTCCTGTGTTCATATTTTAAAAGTAAAAGGAATAGAAATGATAGGAATTGGATTCCAACCCAATTCAATTCTTACTGAATCTTTTATTTCGATAAACCCGCTTTTACCAGAGTTAGAGATAGACAATGAAGAAGGGCGAAATCTTTTTTTACTTTCTTTTTACCCCTTTTCCCATTCAAATAGAAAAGAAAGGAGTTCTGTTATTAGTTATTAATATTTATTTGTATTAGTTATTACTATTTATTAATTAATTCTTTATAATAATTAATTATTTATAAAGTATTAAAAAATAATTATTTAAATTCTTTATATTATAATTTAATTAATTATTTAAGTTTAAATTCAACTTAAGCGGATTTTGTTTTCTAGGAGAAATAAGATAGACATAGTGGTTCTCCAACGAGATACTAGGCATACTCAAAAAGTTTCTTGAACAAGTCACAAATTGCGCACGTAATACTTAGTTTAGTGTTTGTTTTATTAGGATCAAATTTGGACTAGACTTTTTTGATTCATTTCATATCCTGATTCAAAAGGAAAAAATCCGCAAGATTGATTAATCCTTTGAATCTAAATCTGAAAAAGTTTTTATGGAACTCGTTGCTTTGCAAGATCTGTCAACTGCTCAATCAATTCTTTTTTTTTTGAAAGATTAAAAAAGATATCTCTGTTTTCTTGCATTATATTACTATATGGTCAGACTATTTTTTTTTGTTTCCAAGCTAGAATGTTGGAGAGATACGTTAGAATCCCTAGGTTTTAGAATTAACAGGAGTAAGACGAAATATTTAGAATGCAACTTTTTGAAAAACCAGATGGTACAGGAGGCAGCGGTAGCAATTGGTAATGACATTATACCACAGAGAACGAGTTTTAAATATCTCGGGTCCATCATTCAGAGTGATGGTAATATCGATGTCGATATAGTACGTCATATTAGATCTAGATGGGTCAAATTGAGAAATGCATCAGGGGTTTTATGTGACAAAAAGATTCCTTTAAAACTCAAGAGGAAGTTTTATAAAATAGTGATCCGTCCAACCATGTTATATGGGGTAGAGTATTGGCCTGCCAAACGTAGACATACAATACAATTGTTGGTAGCAGAAATGCATATGCTTCGGTGGATGTGTGACATTACCAAGAGAGATAAGGTTCGAAACCGTGTGGTAAGAGATAGCCTACAGGTAGCTAGTTTGTCGACAAGTTGAGAGAGACTAGGCTTAGGTGGTTTGGGCATGTGCGCAAGAGGCCCTCTGATGCTCCGGTACGAAGCTATGAGAGAATAATCCTTAGTGAGTACAAGAGGAGAAAAAGGAGGCCTTAGAAGAATTAGAAGGAAGTGATCAAGAAGGATTTGTTGGAGTTGGTCCTTACTGAGGTAGTGGCTAGAAATAGAAAAGTATGGCGTGATCAGATAAGGGTAAAGGATTAACCTTTAATGTTCGCCAAAATAGTATAGTAGTTATTAGGAGATGTTGTTCGTGATACGCAGATTATCGCGTAGGAAGTCCAACTCAACGTTCGTTCTCCCTTTTCTAAGTGTAAATCTTGGACAGAGCTTAGGGGCATTCAACTTGGCTTCCTGGGACAGGTGTGTCTCTAAGCAAGGATGCCTAACTTAATTAGAGACAAGAAGATCGGACTTTGCAGCTTATCAAGCACTTGCAAATCTGGACTCCATCAGGTATATCCTGTTATTTTTATTTTTATTTATTTATGTATTTATTGTAATTTTATTTACATAATAATTTACCATGCTAGTTTTACCTATTTTCACTGTAACCTGCATCTCTCTTATATTGTCTCATTTGCATGTGGGTCTACCAGAAATAGCCTCTCTACTATATAAGGGTAAGGCTGGGTACTATTAGACCTCCCCAGACCCCGCTTCATTACGGGACTTCAGATTGGGTATGATGATGATGATGATGATTGATTTTCTTTTTTAGTAGATACCGAGATTCATATTGAAAATAATCATAAATCCAACAATTATAGTCATACAAATAAAGGTTAACTTTTCACTATTTCACTTAACTTTCGACTATTTCAGATTAAGTAGAATCAACATAAATCAAATAGATACAAAATAAATAAAATGGAATAAGTAGAATAAGAATAAATAGAATTGGCACTTTATGTACATTACATATAAAGAATTGATATCTAAATAGATGAATGAATATGAAGAGTATATTATAGATTGATCGATATTAAGCCTATATCTTTATGCAGTCTATCTTTATATATTAGGATTTATATATTAGAATAAAAAATAATGTATATTTCTTTCTACCATACTATCGGATAGTGATGATTCCAGTCCGCCTTTATTTATCTACGCTTATCTACGCCGCGAAATTGGAATTCTTTGCATTTTTTCTGCAATCATTGATTAAGAAGTAAGAAGTCAAGTTTAATTCAAATTAATCACTTTGACTAACTTGACTAACAGTTTTTACATAAATTATAAGTAAAAAGGTAGTAGGAACTAAAATGAACAATGCAGTAGCAATAAATGCATAATCTTATCCCTTCGTTTTTCTTTACTTCGCAATAACTTGGGATTGAATCCCATAGAGATGATAACGTCTAGAAATTCAATAGGATGAATTCCATGGTAATGATGTCCAATTGGATCAATATCATGAATAACAATATCTGAGTTATCAAATCTATTCATCGTAAAAAATGGAATAGGATAACATAAAAAGATCATTTATCCATACCTAATCATAAAAAATGTATTCTTAATCCAATCGATAATTTCTTTTCATTACCTTATTTTTATTTATCATTTATTTATCATTTTTCCATTCTTTTCTATAACTAGAAAACTATTGCCTTCCCTGTACAATCAGTTAACGAAATCTCATCTGATTGCCTTTGTTGGACCCCAATCTTTGAGTAGAATTTAGAATTATAAAATGAACATAAATGCGTATTTTTGTATATGTATTATATAATAGATGTAATCATGCTTTAAGGAAATTGATGAGAAGAGAATTGATGGGTTTTGATGACTTTGATATTTGAGTAGATTTGTATAGTTTATGAAAGTTAAAGTGAAAGAGTTGATTGAAAATTAAGTAGAAAATCAAGAAATAAAGAGAAAAAGTGTGAGAATATGAAGAATTGAGAAAAGTTT
>JANZLC010024164.1:0-10522 GCA_026413385.1 Erythroxylum gracilipes
ACTGCACGGTCAGTGGCTGAAGTGTTTTCTAAGGAGATTGTGAGGCTTCATGGAGTACCACACTCCATTGTTAGTGACAGGGACCCTTTATTCATGAGTAATTTCTGGTTAGAATTTTTCAAAGGATGGGGCACCCAGCTGAAAATGAGCACTGCCTACCATCTGGAAACGGATGGTCAAACGGAAGTCTTAAATAGATGTTTAGAAAGATATTTACGATGTTTTTCGTTTGAACAGCCTAAAGCTTGGAGTCGTTGGTTGCATTGGGCCGAGTACTGGTACAACACCAACTTTCAAGGCGCGACTCAAGCAACTCCTTTTGAACTAGTGTACGGTTGGAAACCACCCACTCTTGTTCAGTATTTGCCTGGCGAATTTAAAATTGCAGCAGTGGCAACAGAACACCATGATCGAAACGAAATATTGAGGCAGCTACGCTATAATCTGCTAAAAGCACAGCAAAGGATGACTAAGCAGGCCAATAAACACCAACGACATGTTGAGTTCCAGGTGGACGATTGGGTCTACTTAAAGATTCGGCCGCATAGACAGACCTCACTTGCGCAGCGAGTGTATCATAAACTCACTCCTCGTTATTACGGACCATTCAGGGTGCTGCAGAAAATCAATCCGGTGGTGTACAAATTAGCCTTACCACAAAGCTCAAGAGTTCATCCTATTTTCCATATTTCTCAACTGAAAAAGGCAGCAGGTGACCACCAAGTTACAGGTGAGCTTCCTTCCACTTTAGTTGCTGAACAACCAAGTTTTCTTCCAGAGCAAATTCTTCAAATCAGGTCTTTCGACCCTCCTACCAACCCTTGTCACCAGCTGTTGGTCAAATGGGCTGCCAAAGGACCCAATGAAGCTACCTGGATCAGCTGCTCAAATTTTAGGGGACAGTTTCCTGAATCAGACCTTGTGGACAAGGTCTGTTTCCAGAGAGGGAATATTATTAGCTATGGACCGAAACCATTACTGGTTTATCACAGGAAGAAGAAGCAAGCAGAATGTGAGGTGGAGAAAGAATGATGAGCTGGCAAGTGTTGCTTGCATGCGTAACCGTTAGGGACAATAAGGGAATGATTATAATGTACGGGTACTCGAGGGGAAGAATATAAGTTAGTTAGCAATGATGAGAAAATCATTGATTATTCTTGATATCAGTTTATTGTACGGCCTTTGGCTGGGAGAGCTATAGCTCTATAGAGACTATCAATATACATTGTCTGTTGTTCTGGAATTTCCCTATCCTTACTCTATCAGCTGTTTTGTTCTTTGATTTAACTACCTACCATTTCACTAGATATCCTACACTGTCTGTAACTGTTTTCTTAGTGGATGTACCGTTTTCATATCACCTTCTTCCATTTCTATGCGATACATTGGAACTGTTATATTGGTGTCGTATTGAAGCCTTCTATAAAATATAATGTTAACAAAACTTCCCCAAGTTCCTGCCTAATAGCATGTAAACCAGCTTTCAGCTAAGATTCAAGGCTTTGACATTGTATGTGCCTTTTTCTGGTAAAAAATTGCCTTGATTGATTCCACCCCTTTGTTTCCTATCACAGTTTTTGTAAGAGGAATCACTTCTCCATGACAGTTTACACATCGGAGTTGGTTACGGTGCCAAAGTTTATGAATTCTGCCCTTGGATGGACGCCCCTCTCCTTTTAATGCCCATGATCACGTAAAAAAAGTGGATGTTTAGTGTCATCAAAACTTTTTCTTCATCTCAGAGATCTAGAGTTTTATCTGCTTGAAACATTTTCCTCATATTCACAGGCATGTCTCTGTTTGGTGTTCTATATAGAGTTTCAGATGGCTTTGAATTTCATCAGGATCTAGTGTTTCGTTTGGGAAAATGTCATAAGATTTGCTTTCTTTCCATTAACCTGTTCCTATAGAATCTGTTGGCCACAGTTCCCTTCTTCCAAGAGCACGTAAAATGTGACAGAAACCCAACAGAATTGTTTTATTTTCACTTTCATGCATTTAGGAACGTTACAATAATATATAGATTGTAGTTACTGGTTAGTATTGGTTCCATTCTTATTCATTTTTGCTGCTAAATCAGGTCCAGTCATAACCAAGTTCGTCAATGCGTTTCGTGAACTTTCTACTTACAAAGAGCTTCTTCGTTCCCAAGTGAGTGCTCAATTTACAGTTTTACCTTAGAGGGTTTTACTGACCCATCAGTTATGTGGTACAGACACAACTTGGTATGAAAAAAATGAAGACTTTCATATGTCACATTTTCCCTTTACTTGGCTGGTTCATGTAACATGTTGTATATGAATCGTAACAAGTCATTTGTCATAGGTAGAGCACGTGCTGATTGATCGATTGACGCACTTTATGGATGTTGATCTTCGAGATGCAAAGGTGCTTCAATTTGTCTCTAATACTTTACTTCTTTTGCCCTTGGTAATGTTACAAGTTATACATGCTTTTATTGCAGGAGTCTCGTAGACGCTTTGATAAAGCTAATCATGCTTACAATCAGGTATTTAAGAACATATTGAAAAGGATTACTCTTCAATTGTAATGGGTAAAAATAGGTAAAAATTAGGATTTCTGAATAGATGATGGTTGTATGAACTAACTCTTCCATGCAATTTATTGTACAACTTGTGCTTTTGACGTTGGATTAATCTAGATAGTTGGATTAAAATACCACCTGTTGGTCCAAGTGGCAATGAGCTTGGTTCCCCTCAAGCAAGATCTCGGGTTTGAGTCTTGTGGATGGAACAAGCAGGCACTGGGAGAGCTTTACCCCCCTGGTGGGTCCACCTCACTCATCCTGGGTTAGTTGGGGCCTAATTGTGGCTTCCAGGGCACTGGTAGTCCTCAAACCAGAAGGAATAAGTTTCTAAGATTTCATCAAGATTCCTTGTGCATAAGTAATTGAAGCAATTGTGGTTGACTCTTTTCAGTTGCAGAAACTTTGACTTCTTGTTGAATTCTAATTGCTTGAATGAATCAACTTCACTATTTGATTTAATAGCTTGAATGAATCAACTGTTATGGTCACACTTGAACTATCACTGGTGAAGTGAATTCCTTAGTTCAGCACCGACGCTTCTTAATAAAAAGAAACCAACAGCATAAACTTTTGGTACCTGAAATGAGGTTTACCAACATTTCTGAGTCCACACTGTCAACCCAACTTAAAATGAAACTTTAAAGTTGAACTTAAATGAAAACTTCAAGAATAAGTAAAAGAGAAACTTTAGGACAAACAAAATAAAAATATTTGGTAAAAAAAAGACAAACTAATAAGTGAAGATGTGAACAGTGTCACGTTAGTAATGTTCACCCTGTTATGATAGTTATCCTCTTTTTGCTTTTCAGGGTTTTTCTGGCTTTAGTACCATGCTCAAGAACTATTTAACTAAAAAAATTGAACTGTTCAGTGAGATTCAGAAATAGATTATGTACTATTCTAACCCACCTCTTCACATAGTGGGGAGAGAAATCACAACCAATTACAAATTCAATGATAACAACACAACTGGAACATGGGGCATCATTATCATACAAGGTTCTAATACCATGTTATGAAAATTTTCAACCCAAAATTTTATGCTATCACACGGGGCTTTTGAGTTCAAATATCATTCTAATATAGCATAGTAAATTCCTTTCATTGCGCTGTTGTGGGAGCACTTGAAACATGCTGGGGAGGTTGTTCTTGCATTTTGGTGTTTTGAAATCTTCATTCTTCTTGTTAACTTTGTTAGCAGTTCTGTATGATTTTGAGAACTGTTATTCCACACACATTGAAAACTCTTACAATCCTGAACTTGAAGCTGCTAATGCTTCTATACCAAAGTTTTCTGTTCTTGAATTTTGTGAGTGTTTGTCAATGTTGCAATTAAGAATGCCTAGAGTTTTGTGAGTTTGAGCAAGCAATACATTTGGCCAACTAACAGAGGCAGTAACATCCATGTAGCAAGCAGAAATGTTGTCTCTATACCTCTACGAGTAGTCCCAGCTTACTGCATCTCCTTATCAATTGAAAGCCACAATGATATATGCAGTGGATGCCTGCTAATTTGTTCTCTATTCCCATTTCATTTCTTGACAAGGTCGAGATTCTAATGGCTAGTATTTTCTCATTGGTCATTGCCAGTCACGTGAGAAATTTATGTCCTTGAAGAAAAATACACGTGGAGACATTGTTGAAGAATTTGAAGAGGTATATCCTGTCTTTTCTTTGCTATTCAAACCGAAGTTTTTTCCCTTAAGCCTTCAATTATTGTGAGCTAGGAGGTGAACCTTAATTTGCCATGGTAGGTATAAAAGGGAGCTTATTGAAAGCTGGGGTTTTAAGATGCCAGTTATTTTTCAATGATAATTCATGAACTCTATGTACGTAAAAATCTCTGGACTTGAAATTAAAGGTCTCTCTAACTGGCCTGTTATTTGAGTCCGTCTGTCTGTAACCAAAATTTCTACTATTTTATGAAACACTTTTGGCAAGAAAGATCTAAAGGAGCTTCCAGAACATCAATTTGAAGTGATTTTGCATTTGTGCATGTCTTGACCTGTAAATTAACAGCTTGCAAAAGCCTGTTTTTGGTGTATTTCTTGTTTTCTTTTTTAATTACTAAATAATTTCTTGCAAGGAGGTTCAATTTGCAAAATAAGTATTGACACCAAGGATTTTGCACTTTTCACTCTTTCTTTTGTTTTTATGATTGCAAATTTTGTAAATCTTCAGACTTACTACAGTGCGATTGGTGGAGAATTTAAAGAAGAAAACTTTTCAGTCATATTTTCTCTGTATTTTTTTAGGCTAAATGTTGTCTACCTCAGGTTCTTTGCATATATATTCCATTCTTTAGATTTTGGAGATATTAATCTGTCTGCTATTGTCATAATATGAGACATTGGATGCATTTGTCTTTACTTTCTTTTCCTAATTATTTTGTATTTTGTACTTCTGTTGGCAAGTTAAGGAACACTATAATTCTTGCTTTTGCAGGATCTGCAGAACTCTAAGTCAGCATTTGAGAAAAGCCGCTTTAACCTAGTGCGTTTTTTTATAAATTCTGCCCCCTTCTTTTACCAATTACTTTTGTCATAAAACTTTCTGCTCCTAAGGATCATTAATCTTTGGTCTCAAGGAACTCAGGTAAGTGCACTCATGAATATTGAATCAAGGAAGAAGTACGAGTTCCTGGAATCCATAAGTGCAATTATGGATGCTCATCTGAGATATTTTAAGCTGGTACAGTTTATATTCTTAGTCAAGCGTTAAGTGCTTGTTTGATTTACTGTTTAATGTAAATTACTTTATAACTGACTAAAGTTTCCTGGATAATGTTCAATAATTTTTCAAGTTATTTTATCCAAGAGAAGTTATGGTGTTTAAATACTTAGATTAAAAGTCATATGTTGGTGCTTTTGGATAGGAGAGGCAGACTTAAAAGATTTTTATGATGATTAGAATTTTGGTGCTATATCCAAATGCTTTTTCTTTTTCATATTTATCCCTCGAAAATTGTGAGGCCCCTCATGCTTCTTTGTGTCTCTTTCACCATGTTTCTTTATAAAATAAATGCATTCTATTGATTGTTTTATGTGTATATATGGTGGACCAAAAAGATATATGTGTATATATTCTCAAATCCATTTTTAGGATTCATTACGTGCAATATATATCCAGATCAGTAAAATATATACACCAGGAGATTTCATATGCATATCGTCTTAAAAGTTACCTACTTCTTTTTCCTTCCACATTTTATTTAAAAAAGGTGATAATTCTCATAATTTAACACAGGATTGAATTTGTCAAATTAAATGTTAACAGCAGTTTGAATTACTTTAAATCAGATAATTTGCAAAAATGCACCTTCTTTGATTAAAGTTCTTTTGGAAATATGAAATGAAATCAAGATGCTCTTCAAACTGTAACTCTCTTATTTAAAATTATGCAGAAAATGTTACATGATTGATGGACAAACCCTAATTTGGTAATTGTGAAATTAGGATTCAAGAAGATGAAGAAGAATAGAGAGCTTGAGAGAGAGTCGAGAGAGAACAATATATTGTTAGTAGTTGTTTCTATTACACATCTACTAGCTGTTATTCCCTTCCAATAGTTTGTTTACAAGTCTCGCTACCCTATGCTTCATTAAAACGAACTGTGTTGTTTTGACTTAGCTCAAGACTACTCCAAATGACGTCATTGCTTGCTATCCTGCTACTTCTGCTATTCATCATCGTCTTCCTACTCTGAACAACATTGTTGCTTGCTATCTGGTAGAACTAGAAGGAAATAAGAATACGCTTTGGAAAGGAAAAATACGATTGTTTATTGAATGCAAATAAACTAATATAGAGAGTACTGGAGAATCTCACAGACAACCACACATGTAACAAAAGACAATTCGAGCTGCATAAACTCCAAGAATATATTTAAAAATAGAAAGATTGCACACCCTAATGACAATTACTATAAACCTATTTGTAGACTTGACTCCTAGAGACCTAATTGTAGATAACAAGAAGTAACCCACTTCTATTGAAAATCGGAAACTAACAAGTAACCCACTTCTACTGAAAATCTGAAACTACCAACTCTTCCTATGTTTCCTCTAATAACTGCCAACTAATTACATTATCTGTTCTTGACTTAGTTTTCTTGCGAAAGTATGTCTTTAGTGGTCTATCTATCACTATCCTTCTGTTGTTCATCATCATCTTCATACTTCCCATTTACCACTTCATTCTGTAACAGAAAATATCTTCACCAAATAGTGAATGAAAAGTTCTTGATTTAAGATCCAAATCTCTTGGTTGTATGAAAAAAATTAACTTTTGCTCTATGATGTAGGGGCATGATTTATTCAGCCAAATGGAGCCATTTATTCACCAGGTATGGATAAAATCATATTTCCAATTGGTTTTGCAAATATAAATAAGAAGAGATTTGATTGTTTTTCGATTTTGCGTTCACATACTTTGCTTTTAGGTATTGTACATGAGATGATAGATTGGTTACCTGTTCATAAATATATCTTCTGATCTTAGGTTAAATATCCTGACTTAATGTCTGAAGTTTGATTTCGACTTAGTTTAGAAGAGTATCTTGAGTCCATTATAAACTTTTGGATTTGATATCTGATTACCAGGCACAGAAGTGTTATGGTCCCGGGTTATGGATCTGGTTATGGGTCTGTGGGTTAAGGGTGTGGAAGGAATTTGAGTGTTTAAATTAGGCGTTTGGGGGTTCAGGTTAAGAGTCTTCTTTTTACTACCTCTGGTCATAAACAACTGTGGCTCAAAGGAGGGAGCCTTAAACCTCTTGAGACTAAGTGCTCAAAGACTTGATTGGATTTTGGAAGCATGCCCAATGCATTGATGATTTATTGTTTAAATACAAGAAGTGATAACAACTGTTTTCCTACATCAAAGAAGCACTACTTCGACATGGAGGAACAACCTCCTCAACTAACGTCATGTAAAGGAAAGTGGAGGAACACCCTCCTACAAAACTGGAATTACTTAAAAACAAAAATAACAAGAAATAACTGAAACTTTGACTAATTCAGAAATTCAATTCGTGGTTCCTTGGATCTGACTCCATGAGTGAAACGTGTGTAGACTTGTAATGGTTTGGTAACAAGAAGACTAAAAATTCACATGCTGATTTTATGTTCGCTTTCTAAGATAGTTTCTTAGAGATCATGCAAATTTCTTAAATTTAACCAAAGCATGAATAAGTTTAATATGATTATCATGCATTTTTAGTCAATTTATTGCAAGATATGGTTCTAAACAAACTAAAATGTTGAAAATGAATATGCTAAATATTAAAGTCACACAGTTTCCAATCCAATAAAGTTGTAAGAGTTGAAATTTTTTATGAAGCTGAAGGAATAGGATTTTATTTGATAATTTTCCTCAATACTTCCATGAGGATTCAAACTGGCATCCACTTCTCTCTTGGGTTTTGAATTCCTCTATGTTTAAGGTCTTTAAATGTCTTGGGAAATAATCCAAGAGCTTCCTCTGATCCTCTCTATTTTGTGAAGCATTTTACTAAATCATAAAAGTTGTATATTCATCATATCTCTGTCCCATAAAATGACTTCTAAACTTTTTTCCATTTTCTCTCTAACAAAATTTAAAGAGTTCAATTTTTTTGCTTGGTTAAGTGTTTTCTGCAAATTGAACTAGTATTAAGCATCTCTATGTTGCAGGTCTTAACATATGCACAACAATCGAAAGAACTGGCTAATATTGAACAAGATAAACTTGCAAAAAGGATTCAAGAATTCAGGACCCAATCTGAGCTGGATAGCATTCGGGCTTCATGTAACCTAGAACCTTCAGTGGGTGCTGATGGCACTCATGTTGTTGGTATGGATTCTTACAGAAACATAGAAGCAATTATGCAGTCCCCAGCTGATGGGGAGGTAAATAATCTGTTTGCAACTTTTCTCTATTCTATTAGCTCTTTCGTGACTGAAACAATGAAAACATAGATTTTGTTTGATTGAAGTTAGCTACATGGTTTCCTTCGATTCTTTGTTATCTCTATAATCCTTAAGCAAATCCTATTTCTTTTTTATCTACTTCAAAATCTACTTTTTAAACCAGAGTGGATTAAAATTCAACACTAAAGGCAATTAGAAAGCAAAGACTCACTGCTTAATGGTCTAATTTTACATTATATCCTTCCACTTGGGTCAACTTCCTTTCTCCGTAAATGATGTCGGACAGAGTGATTTCAACGTAATTACTCATGTCTCTGGTGAATGACAATGCTTTTGAAGGTTTTCTTGGTTATGAAGGGCAATCCTTGAGGGGAAGGGTTTAGTGTTTGAAACAATAAGAGAACTAATTTGAGACCTATAGCTTCAGAGGTCAGAGGTTAAACATGCCTTTTTCAGTGTGCATATTTCCATTCTCATTCCAAATTTTAGGAGTGGATTCTGATGTTGTGGAATTTTCCTTGTCTTAAATTGAT
Source organism: Erythroxylum gracilipes (assembly GCA_026413385.1). NCBI lineage: Eukaryota > Viridiplantae > Streptophyta > Magnoliopsida > Malpighiales > Erythroxylaceae > Erythroxylum > Erythroxylum gracilipes. Next base: position 8,990 of record JANZLC010024164.1, read on the forward strand.
ATGATTGAATGTTGCACTTGTTATTCTCTAAATTTTTTTTTGTTCCTAAATTATGGATAGCTTGTTGATGAGTTTCCCTCTCTCTATGGGCCGTATATTCAAACTTCATTGTGCCTCTATAAGTTTTTAGTTACATGTTATGCTTTGCACTATTTCAGAGGTTACCCTTGAGACCAATTTTGCTTTATGATCTGCATCTGTGCGTGCGCATGCACGTGCGTGCTATGTACATTGGTGTACTCATAATGAAGTTTTGTACACATTTATGCTATGTACATTGACATAAGCTATAATTGTTCTTCTTAAATTACAAAATGTAATTATAGCTGTTGACTTTTGGTTCTTTGTGCAGGTGGATGTCTCAATTGAGTACTGATGATCCTTCTAATTTCTTCCTGCTTTATTCATTTGTAGGTCCATACTATTAAGAAAGGATATCTACTAAAACGTTCTAGTTCCAAGGGAGATTGGAAGAGAAGGTTCTTTGTACTAGACAGTCAAGGGACTCTATATTATTACAGAAACAAGGGTCTCAAACTGACGGTATACTGTACCTTCGTATTACTTGTCCTCAACAAAATCAAATGATAATGTATCAAGATCCTTTACTAGTTTATAAGTCCATACTGTATTTTAAATGGTCTGTTCTTGCTAAAAATGCGAGTGTGTGCCAGAGATGGAATAATCTCACTGATTTTGGTTATCATGAGAACTTACTAATGGATATTTTAGTCAATTTTGCAACTGTGGTAGATATATCATTCAAAACTTAACCGAGTTCTGCTAGGTGGTGGTGTTTTCAAATATGCTTTCTAATCAAAACCAAAATTTGGTGTTCATCAAATGCAAAAGGAAGTCTTTTTACAGGTTTTCCAATTGCTGATATTTGGTATGGTTGCATGGGTAATTGATAATATACTAAAAGATTAAAACGTCTCTTTGAAATAACAATTGGACACTTGCATTTTACCAACTTGTGTTGTATTATCCTTACAGGATCTGCTGGGAGGTCAGATCAATTTATAAGTAGTTGTGTTGTTGAACTGTTATAGGTTGTCGACATATTTCTATAATTGTAGCTGTATGGCACTACCAATGACTGAACAAATGCTGTAATTGCTTGTTGGACTTTTTGATTGTAACTTAAAGATGTGATAAAAGCACAAATGGAGTTTATGGGACTGGCTATCCATGTGAATTGTCAAAATCTTGATGGCCACTTGACCTAATTTCTGAAAGAGTATTGATACAGAATTCTTGGTTCAAGGGACGAAGCTTTATATATATAGTATAAGATGTGATGAGATTTACTTTTAGTAGGGTGAGTGTGTTGGTGGTTCAAGGGAACAAGCTATAAGGTTGAACTTTCGTTCTTCTACAGATGTTCATTTAAGCGAGCATGACTAGTTGTACATATTCGATCTAATTTAGCTTATTTTTGGAATGGTATGTAGCCATCCGAAATTATTGTGTTTAATTGGGTGGCTATGATTTGAGGATAAAGATGAAGAAATAGACTTGGCTTTATGCTTC
>JANZLC010024165.1:0-10521 GCA_026413385.1 Erythroxylum gracilipes
CGGAGAAGTAAGAAATTGTATTGGCAATCAAGAAAAGGTTAGTTTTATGTTTCGAATTTATTTCTGTTAAAGATGATCATCTGGAAAATTTTAAATTCAATCCGCTGCGTTAGATTCGATCTTGCGATTATTTTCCAACAGTCAAGTGATATATGATAGGTTAATAATTTACATATTAATTTGGGGCATTTTTGGAGCATATTGGATAGATATTATTTTGATTATGGTATTTTTTACATTATTTTTGAAGATTAAGAGATGTAGAGTTATTGTTGGAGAAAATAAGCTAAAATTGGCTAAATTGGAGGAGAATAACACATACAGTATCAACCAAAAGGAATTCACTCAGCAGATGGAAGATAAAACAACAGGAACGCAGAGGAGCCCAACAGAAGAGAAAACGCACCAAAAAACAAGAAAAACGTCAGCAGAGTCCAGAAGAAGTAAACGACAATTCAAGAGTAGAGGAAAGCAATGCAGCAGGTGGATAGAAAAGAATAAAACGATAGCAGAACAAGAGCAAAAGGCAGAAACGATAATGCACAGCAGCTGGAAAATAAAACGCACAGTAGCAGCTAGGAGGTCCAAAACGTAGAGTACACGAGAGAAATAAAAAACGTTGCAGCAGAGGAGCAATCCGAAACGCAAATGGAAAAAGTTCCAAAACGCATCAGCCAAAAGAAAAAAAAAAGAAAAAGAAAGGCAAAATGCAAGGAACGCAGACGTTTTGAAGACTACAGCCGTTTTTAACGTAGAAGGGTTTTTGTTTTAAAAGAGAACGTACGTAGGTTTTTATTTTTTTGGAAAAGAGAGGGACGTGTTTCCGGGATATAGAGGAGGTGGCTGGAGAGGCAACAAGAGGTAGACGGCAGCTGCTGGTTTTAGGAGACGTCTATGCTGGGTTCCACCTTTTGCTGAAGGGAGAGAAAGTAGGTGTAGTGTTTTGGAGGGTTTTTCACCGGAGAACTCTCCAACGTTTTTCTTCCTCTAAACTTCTTCAGTAAGATAATTTACTTGTCAATAATATCCAAGAGTTCTTTCTTTTCTATAGTTAGAGGATTATATTGAAACCTTGATTCTAAATTGTTTTTGAAATCGAATAGATTGTATTGAATTCAATCGTGCATAAGTATTTAATTATTTTGAATTCACTGATTTTATGATGGTTTTGAGTTTTATTAAATAGATGTAAATATTTAATAGTCCTGAAATAATCTATTGCTAACTAAAACGAAAAATCCGTAATTAGTTTTAATAAGTGACAATTGACATAATTTTATTTCTTCGTTAAAAAGTTTAACATATGTCGTGAAATTAATTAATGTAATTGCAATAAACCATCTGTTGAGTTTGTTGGTTAGAATTGAGTCTTTCAAAATCTTAAAGTTGTCCAAACTCTAAATCCTATGAGCTGCCTCTGGAGTTGTCTTTCGATTAGGGAGTAATTATTCAATTTGTTTGTGATTATCTTACAAGGTAAAGAAAGATTAGTTATTATAGATCTGTTCTAAATGACTAGAACCAATTTATTCATGAATGTGTTGAATTGCTTTTGCATGAATTAAGATGGAAATAAATTCCTTTAATTAGAAGTCTATTTTATTGAATTTCAAATCAATTTATTTTTGTTATTTTTGATATTATGTTTTAACATAATTTTCAAATTTTTTTACTTAATTGTTTAAAAGAGATAAACCACTGTTCTCTGAGGAGACGACCTTACTCTACCGTGCTATGTTAATGTTATGAGTAGGTTAATTATTTTTTGTTGATTTGACACTCACCAATATACTTATTTATGACCTACTTGAGAGTAGCACAGATAAAAATGATGCTTAGTTTAAGGGCATGGAGAAATTGACATAATTTAAGAAAATGAATATTTAATTCTCTATTTTGTCTAGGTTTAATGCCAGTTATTTTACTCTTAATTTTGCTTTAACAACATCAACAGAAACCCAACTTTTTCCACTTGGTCAATTCTGATTAGATGATTAGTGAAATTTTACCTTAATTTGGTTTCTGATAAATGTCTTTAGACTGAAATTAATAAAAAATTAAATATGAAAGTTAAATGTTAAAAAATAAAATTAATAAAACCTTAAAACTAGTTTTTTTTTTCAAGTTTAAATATGTTTATGACGAGGCCTTGTATGTTATATCTAAATAGTACAATCAACAAATATTTCCTAAACTTTGGTCCTGATGACAAATGCGGTAATGGAGTCTTTAGAAAATGTATAAGACCGAAAAGTTTAATATTCTTTGAAAAATAGATGAAGAAGAATTGTGTTGTTTTTGTATATTTTGTATAAGCGATTTGTACAACTATTTATACATGAAATGAAGGTATAAACATGGAAATATAATTATAGTAGAAGATTCTATGGTTAAAATTATGTTGCTGAAATCATGGAGTTGACTGTTATCACCGAATCAAAGGCATGCGTTATCATCCTCCCTCAAGCTCAAGGTTGATGCAACAGTGAGCTTGTCTCGTAGTTGGCGAAAAGCTGTGGTAGGTAAGGGTTTGGTCATTACATCGGCAATTTGTTCCTTAGCAGAAATGTGTCAGATGAGAAGAGACTTTTTGGCAACCAAATCGCGAACAAAATGAATATCTATTTCAATGTGTTTGGTGCGAGCATGAGCAACAGGATCTGCAGTGAGGAAAGTAGCACCAAGATTGTCACACCAAAGTGTAGGTGGTGGGATGGATAGGCCAATTTCACGGAGAAGTGATGTAATCCATCAAACTTTTGCTGAAGCAAGGGCAATACTTCGATATTCAGCTTCAGTAATGGAGCGAGCAACTGTAGGTTGTTTCTTGGCACTCCAAGAAATAAGATTAGGGCCCAAGTAAACACAATAACCAGAGGTGGAGCGACGATCATCAGGACATCCGGCCCAGTCAGCATCAGAGTAGGCTGCGAGGGTAAGTGTTGGTGATTTGAGAAAATGTAAACCGTGAGAGATAGTGAGACGTAGATACCGGAGGATACGCTTAATGGCTGTCCAATGAGCATCAGTAGGACAATGCAGGAATTGGGAGACCTTGTTGACGGCAAATTAAATATCAGGACGGGTAAGGCAAAGGTATTGGAGAGCACCAACGGTGCTTTTATATTCAGTTGGGTCAGAAAGTGGTGTTCCATGGTTTTTGGAGAGGGGTAAGGTAGGAGTCATTGGGGTTGGAGTAGGTTTAGATTGATCAAGATTTGTACGAGAAAGAAGGTCTTTGGTATATTTTGTTTGAGTAAGAAGAAGGCCATTTGATGTGGTAGTGGTTTCAAGTCCAAGAAAGTAGTGAAGTGGACCTAGATCTTTGATAGAGAAGGTGGTATGAAGAGTATCTATGAGAGTGGTAATGAAAGATTGGGAAGAGCCAGTAACTAGGATATCATTAACATAAACCAACACAAAGGTAGTTGTAGTGGGAGTAGTGTGGATGAAGAGAGAGGTGTCAGATTTGGATTGAGTGAACTGGAGGTCAAGAAGTTGTTGGCTTAGACGTTGAAACCAGGCACGAGGTGCTTGTTTTAAACCATAAAGAGCTTTATGAAGACGACAAACATAATGAGCATATTGAGGATCAACAAATCCTGGAGGTTGAAGCATGTAAACTGGTTCATGAAGATTCCCATGAAGGAAGGCATTGTTGACGTCTAATTGACGAATGGGCCAAGAATTTGAGAGGGCAATGGTGAGAATGATGCGAATTGTTGTTGGTTTGATGACCGGACTAAAGGTATCAGTATAGTCAATGCCAGGTGATTGGTGATAACCTTTGGCTACGAGACGGGCTTTGTAACGATCAATTGTGCCATCAGGTTTTCTTTTGGTTCGAAAGATCCACTTGCAACCTACAATATTAGTATTGAGTGGAGGTGGTACAAGAGTCCAGGTTTTATTGCGATGAAGAGCGTGAATTTCTTCTGACATAGCTTGACACCAATGGGGAAATTTTTTGGCTTGTGTATAATAGGTGGGGTCAGGAGGATCAGGAGATGAGTTGGTATGAAAGGTAACATAATCTGAAAAATTTCGTGGTCTTCTGGTATTTGTGCGAGTGTGAGTTGTCATGGGATGATGGGTTTGGGAAGATGAGTTGTTAGGTAAGGGTTGGTGGGATGAGGATGGTTGATAAGGAGATGAGATTGGTGTTTGTGATGGTAATGGTAATCGTAGTGTGATTGTTGGTGGGGAGGGAATATGGGGTGGTGTAGTGGTAAGGTCTTTGTATGGAAAATGGGTTTCAATGAAACGAACATGTCTGGAGAGATGGATTTTATGTGTGGTAGGATCAAGACACCGATAACCCTTATGTTGAGAGGAATACCCAAGAAAAATACATGGTTTGGCCTTAGGGGTGAGCTTATCAGACCGTGTGGAGCCTAGGAAGAGAAAGCAGGCACATCCAAACACTCGTAGGTGTGTGAGATTAGGTTTGGTACAGAACAAGGCTTCGTGAGGTGTTTGATTGAGAAGCACTGGTGTAGGGAGAAGGTTGATTAGGTAGACAGCTGTGGAAAAGGCTTCATACCAGAATGTTTTTGGTAGGTGGGCATGGAGGAGTAATGTAAGGCCTGTTTCCTTGATGTGCCTAATTTTGTGTTCAGCTACACCATTTTGTTGGGGTGTGTGGGGACAAGAGATATGGTTGATTATGCCATTATTGGATGTATACTGAGCAAAAGGACACTTGATGAGTTCAGGTGCACCATCGGTTTGTAAGACTTTGATTGTGGCAGATAGTAAGTTTTCATAGGTGGTTTTGAAATGGCGAAATTGATCAAGAGCTTGTGATTTGTGGGTTAATGGGTATATCCATGTGAAACGACTGTAGTCATCAATAAAAATAATAAAGTATCGATACCCAGAGAAAGATAAAGTTGGGGAGGGTCCCCAGATGTCACAGTGAATGAGTTGTAACAAAGCTGTGGATTTGCGAGATGATGAGGAAAAAGGAAGTCTAGTACTTTTGCCTTGAAGGCATGAAGAACAAGGTTTTATTACATAAGGTTTATTTGATAGACTTCGAACCAGAAAAGAGGTTGTGGAATGACAGGGGTGCCCAAGTCGTTGATGCCAGATTGCAGGAGAGACCGTTTGAGCAGTAAGAGCAATTGGATTGTGAAAAGTGGTAGGTATCCTCATTGGGTAGAGGTTGCCATGGATGTTACCCTTGAGAAGGGGAGTCTGAGTTTGGAGATCCTTCACAGCATAGCCAAAGGGATTAAATTCAATGGAACATAAATTATCAGTGACAAATTGACCAACAGATAAAAGATTAGTGGTTATTTGTGGAATAAGTAGAACATTATTAAGGTAAAGAGATTTTGGATAGTTTGTGAGTGTGCATGTGCCAGTGGAAGTGGAAGTGATAGAGAGGGCTTTGCCATTACCAACAAGGACTTGATTGGTTCCATTATAGGGCTCGGCATTGTCTAGGAGCTGAGGGTTGGGCGTCATGTGAGCAGAGGCACCAGTATCAGGAAGCCATTCATTGATAGTGCAAGTTGTGAGATTAGAAGTATTTGGGCCTTCATTTATGTTCAAAGCAGAAAATGCACTATGAAAAGTATTGGGTTAGGGTATGGTTGGGCATTTCTAGAGTTGGAATATCAAAAACGACATCTGGCAGCTGTGTGTCCCATTTTGTAGCAAATTTGACAAAGAGGAAGTGGATTGGTGTAGGGAGATTCTGTAATAGTGTTGGGCTGAGGATGGGCCAAGGGAAAAGATTGGGATTGGGCTGGAGAGTAGCTGGGGTAGGGCTGGTGGGCTTGATAAAAGGAGGTTGGGGCTTGGGCTGAAAAGGGAAGAGCATGGGCTTGAGGGAAGGAGGTTGAGGCGTGGGTTGATCGAGTCAAAGTTATGGAGTGGGTCGGCGACCCATAAAATTGGGAAGGGGCATTTTTAGGGTAGGGCAGCCGATGGTGAGGAGAGAAGCGATGGGAGTGGGAGTGTCGTCGACCACCTCTTCCATGGTGGCTGATGTGGGCAGCGGCAAGGGCGACGTCGAGATCGGGTGGAGAGGATGAGTGATACACCGATAGTCGCTATTCATGAAAGAGAAGCTTAGCTCGAAGTTCGGTGAAGGAGGGCTGGACCTCACGATTCTCGAAGGCGGCAACAAAGGCTTCATAGTCGGCTGGTAATCTGTTAAGAGCGAGAACAACCAGATCTTTATCTGGGACAGAGTCTCCGATGGCGGCAAGATCCTGCGATATGGAGGATAGAGTGGTGAGATAGTCGGATATTGTGGAGTTACTTTTCCTTGTGGTGTGCAATTGGCGACGAAGGAGAGAACGTTGAGCAGTCGTCTGTTGTAAGAAGTGGGTCTCTAGTCGGGTCCACAGCTGGTGAGCAGTCGTGCATCCGAGAGCTATAGAGGACACTGCTAGAGACAGAGTAGCAGTTAGCGCACAGTAAACTAAGCCATTGTGTTTTTCCCAGTCAGTGGAGATATTGTTGGCAGGTGGGACATTGGTGCCGTCGATGTGTCCCAGTAGATTGCAGGATCGCAAAATTGTTCGAACTTGATTGCTCCAGATGAGATAATTGGAATTGTCCAATATTGTAGTGATGAAGTTGGTAAGATTCTGAAGAGGGAAGAGTGGTGTTTGTTCTGTGTGTTGTGGTTGTGTGGCCATTGGCATGTGTTGTGATTATTGTGTATTGTGTTGAGTAGTCTGTAGAGGCCGTAGAGTTTGATAGATGCAGTAGTGCTGACGAAAAAACAATGGTGGTTTTGAAAATGAGCTATGTGATTGTTGGAAGTGTTTGGGAAGAAGACTGGATTGTGGGCTCTGATACCATGAAAGATAAAAGAAGAAGAATTGTGTTGTATTTTGTATATTTTGTAAAAGCGATTTGTACAGCTATTTATACAAGAAATGAAAGTATAAACATGGAAATACAATTACAGTAGAAGATTCTAAGGCTAAAATCATGTTGCTGAAATCATGGAGTTGACTGTTATGGTTGAATCAAAGGCATACGTTATCAGTCCAGCTTGAATTGTTTCAGTACATCACGAACATATTTCCTCTGGCTTACTTCAATTCTTCCGTCTAGTTGCTTCACTTCCATACCTAAGAAATACTTCATTTCAGCCAAGTCAGTCATTTCGAAGGCTCTGCTGAATTGTTGTTTCAATCTATGAACTTGCGCTTCTGAGCTTCCGGCGATCAATATATCGTCCACATATATTGATGCAACCGCTATATTTTCTGTTTGAAGTCTCACGTACAGTGTTGGCTCACTATGACTTCCCTTGAAATTGATCTCCAACAGAAAGGTATCGATTCGAGAATACCAACAACGAGGGGCTTGTTTCAAGCCATAGAGCGCCTTGTTGAGTCGATAGACACTTTCCTCCTTTCCATCTATTACGAATCCTTCTGTTTGTTGTACGTATATTTCTTCTTGTAATACTCCATTTAGGAACGTTGATTTCATGTCCATCTAGTGGATCCTCTAACCTTTCTCGACTACGAGCGCCAGAAGGAGTCTGATCGTCTATATCCTTGCTACCGGCATAAAGGTCTCCCCAAAGTCCACTCCTTCCACTTGCGCGTACCCTTTCACAACCAATCTCTCCTTTAGCTTATTAACCGAACCATCTGGATTTAATTTGGTTTTGAAAATCCATTTCAGTCCGATTGCCCTTTTGTCTGGTGGTTTCTCGACTAACGTCCAAGTTTCATTTTTGTTTATCATTGTGATCTCCTCCTTCATGGCTTCATACCATTTTGGATTCAAAAGTGCTTCTTGAACTCTCGTTGGTTCCGGCGTTGCTTTGTTACTTCTCTCATAAATTTTCGCCAAGCTGTGAGTTCCTCTCATCGGAATATGATCTAGGTCATCATTCTCTATTTCTGGATCTTGCGCCTCCTCAGAGCTTAAGTCATTTTGCACGAACTGATTTTTGGTTCATCTTCTTCTTCAAATTCTCCCTTATCCTGGTCCTCTGGGTTCAGTGTATTTTCATCAACTTGAGGAATTATCGAGGATGGGTTGCGTTTCTGTTCCCCTCCGTCTATTCCTAGCTCTCCCTCCGACCAGGTCCAATGCTCTTCTTCGAGGAAGTATACATCTCTGCTAACCTTAACCTTCTTTTGGGAAGGATAAAACAATCTATATCCTTTTGTTAATTCAGAATACCCAATAAAGATTGCTATTTCGGATTTACTATCCAGCTTACTTTGTTTGATGTCGGGTATATGAGAATAACATAGAGATCCAAATACCTTTAAATTTTTTAGTTTAGGTATTACCTCATACCACATTTCGTAGGGCGTTTTGTCTTTGAGTGCGTGGGTGTAGAGTCTGTTGAGGAGGAAGCATGTTGTGGAGGCTGCCTCTACCCAGAAGCTCTTCGGGAGCTTCTTGTCCTCCAACATGCACCGTATCATCTCCACCACCATCCTATTTCTTCTCTCCACCACTCCATTCTGCTGAGGAGTGTAGGGAATAGTCAATTGGTGTTTGATCCCTGCATTTTTGCAGATCATCTGGAAATTGTCGGAGATGAATTCTGTTCCATTGTCTGTCCTTATAGTTTTGATACTTACGCCCGACTGGTTTTCAACTAATGCTTTAAACTCTGAAAATACTCTTGGGACTTCATCTTTCTTCTTCAGACAATATAACCAGGAATATCTAGTTTAATCATCAATTATTAACAAAAAATATTTGCTTCCATTTAAGGATGTTACTGGCATTGGTCCGCAGATATCCATATGTAACAATTGAAGCTTCTCGGATGCTCTCCATTTTGCTTTGGTGAACGGAGTTCGGTGGTGTTTGCCCAGAAGACAAATTTTGCACTCTGAATGGCAGTCGGAGAAGCTTGGAAGGTCGTTTGCCATCTTCTTTCTCCACATTGTTTCCAATCCCTTCATGTGATAATGGCCCAATCTTCTATGCCAGAGCTCAATTTCACTCGTACTGCTCACCAAGGCTTCTTCATGCAACTCCTCAAGTTCATCACAAAGCTTTTGTTCTTCATTTTAGTGGTGAACATCTCCTGGCCGAACCTGTCTAACACTTTACACAAATCAGATTGAAAATATACAGACATACCTTTTTCCATTAGTTGAGCCACGCTGAGTAAATTATGCTGGATTTTGGGTACCAAAAGCACGTCTGGAATGGTCTTGATTCCACGCTTTGTAGGTATCTCCACTACTCCTCTTCCTTCGGCATGAATGCACACGCCATTTCCAAGTTTTACATTTGCTTTTACAAAACGATTCAAGGTCTTGAATTGTGATGCATCCGGCGTCATATGGCTAGTACAGCCACTATAGATCAACCATTCAGATGAGTGAGCTTCTGCTAGATTACAGGTGACTACGAACAATTGTTCTTCTTTTTCAGCGATCTGTGCATTTGCCTCTATCTGGCCGGCTTGCTTCTTGCATATAGCTTCCATGTGCCCCTTCTAGTGGCACCTCATGCATTCCACATCTGGACGCTTCCAACACCTGAGAGCAAGGTGGTTGGATTTACCACAGTGAGGGCAAGGGTTATATTTATTTCCCTTGTCCCCCTCTGCATTTTGATTTGTATGTTTTTGATTCAAGTGAGAGTTTTGAGCTCCCGACCCTCCTTTATTTCTTTTCTTTTTCTTGGATTTTTCATGACCTTCAGAATGGACTGATGCTTTGTACGCTCCTTCAGCAACATCAATCTTTCGCATTAGGTGTCTCTGTTTTTATGCCTGAAGAGCGCTCACCACTTCAACAAGCTTAACCTATCCGATGTCTTTGGTATTTTCCAGCGAGACAATGGTGGCTTCATATTTCTCCGGCACTGAAACTAGCAATTTTTTGACCAACCTTTGATCCTTGAAATTGGCTCCCAAAAGTCTTATTTGATCTGCAAGATGAATCAACCTCTCCGTGTAGTTCTTGACAGCTTCATCTTCCTTCATTTGGATCCTGTCAAATTCAAGTAAAAGATTTAATACTTTCATATTTTTTACCTTTTCATCACCTTTATATTCGCTCTCCAGAAATTCCCAGATCTCCTTCGCCGATCCAAGATGCATGATTCGAGTAAATATTGAAGGTGCAATCGCCTGGTACAAGCAAGATTTTGCCCGAGCCTGCTTGGCTATTCTTTCCCTCAACCAACGCAACTGAGCAATCGGGACATCTTCTGTTGGAACCTCTACTTCGTAGTCTTCATCAATTGGCTCCCACAGATCCTGACATTGCAGGTAAGCCTCCATTTTTACTGCCCAGATTTGGTAACCTTCACCATTGAAGACTGCCGGCTGCAAGCTTGGAGTGGATGACTCGGCCATCTCTGAGTTATGCACTCCTTATAGCCACAACGTACTCTGGAAAGAATATAGATGCTCAAGGCAGAGAAACCTTGCTTATACCCTCACTGGTCCTTTAAGAAATAGGCTTTGATACCACTTTGTTGCGACTAACTATCTACCGTATAGAAACAACCGAAGTTAAAGCAATGAACTTTGAGAGAGAAAGCTAGAGAGAGAACGTA